>JASGXE010014257.1:0-12789 GCA_030068105.1 Sinentomon sp. SZTP_YWyxl | reverse complement strand
AAAATTGGTCAACCAGACGACAGTCCTAAATCGAAAGCCAGCAGGCTTTAGAAAGTTGCTGAAAGAGCTGGCTGTCCCACGCAAGATGTGAATCGAGTCACTTTTCCTCAGGAAGAAAATTACCCGAACAACATTTTCCATCTCGCCCACTAATTTGTCAACCAGACCAAACAAATACCAGCAACCTTTGAGAGTCATCAAATTCACCCTTGAATGAGTAGGCACTTGCATCTCTCAGTGATGGCCATTCATGTTTCCACAAAATATATCCATTTTTTGATGCCTGTCACATATCCAACAAATTTCTGTGAAGCATTGCATGTTTCCATCGGTGGGAGGCCAAGGCCAGGCCGTGTGAAACAATCCAGAACACTTGACGGGAACACACAATGTCTTTCATCAACCTAAATAAATAGACACCTTGCCCCTATCCCATGATTCAGGGATGCTATGTCTGCTGCTGCAATTCAAAATTCACAACACCAAACAATCAGCCGATACCCTGGTAATGAAAGGTTAAATTTACCACAAAACTGGTAAAGCTTAGGGAAAGATGGTTTTAAATCCTAAAAGTTCAAGTAAAGACAATACATGGTACGTAGATGTTGATGTAAGACATGGATTCAAATGTTCAAATTCAAAGAAGCAAGATCTTTTCAAACGACCTGTCGGAACAAGAACAAAGAAACAAAACCAAGTAACTGCATACCTTCAACGGGGAGGAGGAAATTTACGAGTAAAAGAACGAGGGTCAATCGAGTTTGATGACAGACAGCACAGGCAGAAGAGACACGAACCTTCGAAAACCAACACAACAGTCACAAATTGAACTTTCAAAGGTACAAAAATAGACCGCAACGTGGCTTGTAAAAATATATAAAGAAATTGTGAAATTCTGGCAGCTATGCATGCAAAGGGGGCAGGTGGCTCGAAGTAGACAAACATGGGCAAAGGATAGCCAAACACAGGAAAATACGACACGCTTATCGATCGTCAAAGCAGGGAAAGGTCCAATTCAGCCAAAGCAAATCACTCATAAAATTACTGAAATAGGTTCATCATCCTAGTAAATCATCGCTACCTTTTGCAACAAAATCAAATTGTACAAAATCAATACTCGTAGAAAATCCCAAATGACAAAACAATTCATCTCATCCAATTTGTCCCCAAGTGTCACAGTTATCATAGGCCTAATTATTAACAAAAGGAAATGACAATTTTATGAAATGCAAATAGAAACAAGAGGTAAAATCAGCAAACGGTTAAAACGGCAGACGACCTGGAAAAACTAAATTAAAAAAGAAAAACATGCAGTAACATGAATGACAGGTATAAACTAGTTTACAAAGACTAAAAAAGGTTGGTAAAAAAGGACTAAACATAAAAACAAATGTACAAAATTAAACAGGAACCCTTCAAGAGATGCTAGGGTGGGTTGACATTATGCTTCCTTTTCATGAATGAAACAGCAAGGTGGGTGGGTAGGTGGCCAGTTATAAACAATGAATGATGAGTGAAAACAGCATGCATAGCAATATGCAATGATGGTGGTGATGCATAATTTTATTTTCCAAATCCACTTTCGCGGACAGTAGCACCGCGACAGCTAATCCCGTCGTCGAATTTGTGACGTCATCAATTTTGACATTTTTGCTTTGCCACCGCTTTTTGCCATTTGGCATGTTTGCCACCGCTTCCCAACTCTATCTAGGGTCGCAATGGGGTTAGGACAGGCCAGGTTTGGTTCGCTTAGTTTAGGTTTCGAAAATTAAGCGGGATGGAATTCCCAACAACCAATCAGAGATGCACTTGGAGAAGTGGATTGGAAATAAAAAAATATGCGGTAGTGATAGGGCCTTCCCTCGCCAGAACGTTTTGCATCGAAAGAGTTTATGCATCAAAGGATTCTAAAGAATCCACAACATTATGGACGAGTTAACCATAAAAAAAAACAAGAAAGAGAGAGAAACAGCAGTAGAAAGTTCAGTGATGCAGTTGAAAAGGTCAAGAACTCAGCTGCAAACACAGGAAAGATTTTTGAAATAAAAATAGGTTGCAGTTCAGAATGCTATCCGACAGTTTCTGAACGAGTTTCATACACGCTCAAATTGTCTTAAGTAGGTTAGGAAGATTAGGTTAGGTTTGCGTTAGTTTTAGTGTATTACAGAGCAAGTGTGCCAACTCGTCCAGTCCAATGTCGGCAGGTTTTCCGAACGACTACCAAAGATACATGGCAATGAGGGCATAACCCCAGTGATTTGCTGGAGGCCATACAGCCCCATTCTGCACATGATCTATGAAATACGTCAGCAGACACAGTATATGGCCTGAAAAGAAAATTGCCCAATGCTTTCACATGGCCGATGTGTGGGCTGGCCAAATTTACACACATTGGCACACGGTCTGGGTGAAGTTTTGCCATAACATCACTGCATAACACAATTTTTCATCGCACCCAAAGTTCCTCATTCAAACATAACCAGTGCACAATGAAAGGTTGCACCCCGTGCTTCTGAGCAGAATGCCCAATCACAATGCCCTCTCCTGACACGAACAATGAACCATGCAGTGATACAGGGTGTGCCTTCCACTCCTGCCACAGCCACGGGACAATGTGTCCAGTTATACTTGGTAATTGGTAATGAGGGGTTTGTCAACAAATTCTGCAAGCAAAAAAAGAGCAACAACGAAAAAAGATATCAATCAGCCTCAGGATGAATGAAGTAAAGAGCAAAATTGAAAAATGACTAAAATCAGAGAGATCCAAAACGGAGGAGGTGGGAGCAACAAAACGAGGCAGAGAAATCAAAAAGGCAGCTCAGAGAAAATGGCACAGAAAGAAAGAAATAAAATTGTTAATTGGCCACGCTGCTTGCACCAGGGCTGTTGCAACCCAAGCAGGGATTAAAGTGTGCCGGAACGCAACGGAACGGCGTTCCTGCCCGCCCTGGCCGAGCCGGAACGGCGTTCCGGCCTGCCCTAGCTCAGTCCGTTCCGGCCCTTTTAAGGGGGATATAAACCCTGACGGGTCGACTTTTTTGTTTGTGAACCAATTTTGCTGAAATTTTAGAGGAAGTTCAGGCAGTATAAAAGTAACTCTTCTGCAAAATTTCATCACAATTGGACTATTAGTTTAGGAATGACAGCTATTTTTGTGTCGATTATAGCGCTAACTTTTTTGTCATATTGTGAAGCTGCAGTGGGCTGCAGACCAATTTTATAAGTCATTTCTGGATCAAAAATGGCTCAAAATTGGAGCTGTGGAATCAGATTTTTAATTTTTTGCTTGCAAATGCATTTATTTTTAGGAAATTCAAGTTGCGATAGACTTTTAGCAAAAAATCGGCAAAATGTGTGACGAAAAGACCTATATCTCTTGACCTGGCAAAAAAATCAAAATTCTGGTCCCACAGCTCCAATTCTGTGAGTTTTTTTCATATGTATGAGAAATTTGAAGTCTGTATCTCTGCAAATGGCTGAGAAAATGCAACCGAAAGTTTTTTCACTTAGCGGAAAGTAGAAATAGGAGAAAAACACATTTGAAATTGAACAATATTTAGATATCTAACCAAGGTGGAAAGAGATGAAAATAAAATTATATTGTTAGACAACTGAAGTGATAGATATTGAATATCTGACACTTCTATTGGATTTAGAAAGCCAATTGCTTATAGACATCCAAATTTCATTCTTCTGGCCAAAAGAACATTCAAAAAGGAGCAAAAAATGTGCTTTCGCCAATAAAAAAAGGTTTGGCGCTACACTAAAGTTGTGCCGCAAAATGCAGCATTGTGAAAAAACCAAGTGAGATAGACAAAAACCGATTTGATTTTCTGAAAGAGGACACTTTGAAGTATATATTAAAGTGAAAAATGAAATTCATGATTTTTTTCTCCAAAATCACCATTTTCAGGGTTTATATCCCCCTTAAAGTCACACTGGAACGTGCGTTCCGGTGACTTTATTTGAAAGGGCCACACTTTGAATGAACCTTTCACCGCGTCAAAGCAAGCGACCACAACACCGCAGATTGGCAGGAACATAGCAGATTCCGAAATTGTTATTTCCAGAGAGCCCAATTTGGAAATTACTTAAAAAAGGGCAACATTATCTGTTCTTCGAACGTAAGACGAACGTCCGGTCAGGGTTGGCCAAATGGACATTAGACTGGAATTGCGTTTAACTTTGCGAACAAAACTGGAAGAAAAATGAAGCAGAAGTGGATTGGTGACGAACTGCATCATGTAAAATTGTTCCAATTTTTGATTTGACCAATTTTACTAGGATTCCAGAACTCCACTGAGTGGACCTCGGCTCCACTCTCGATTTCCTCGTCCGCTGTAGCTCATGAGACACCACCGCACATTTCCGAAATGATTTTTCCGTGCTCTCATGCAGGGACTCTTTTAGGGTGACATCGGCCTCCACGTCGACAAATTCCCCGCCATGGCTCTCTTGCCCTTCCCTCGATAGGCTTGCCCTGGTGGGAAATTTTGCTTCTGGAACACCAATTTTGCCTCCAAAATGAACCCTAAATTTTCAAAAATCCTTCAGCTTCTGGGGGGCTCCGCCCCCAGACCCCCCGCCAGGGGCCCTGCCCCTTGGAACCCCGCTATGGGGCTCTGCCCCAGACCCCGATCACTGGGGGCTCCGCCCCCAGACCCCCCGCCTGGGCTGCGCCCAGAGATAAGATGCCCCTTTTGTGCATGTGCGTTCCGGCCCTTTTTTCTGGACACTTTAATCACTGAACCCAAGAGCTCTCAACGCCAAAGCAGTTTTGCAAACTGTGATCTCACGAAAAGGGCAACGGCATAATCAGTCTGGATATTGAATTGTCAGATATGTTCACTTCAAGGATTTTGGGATTACTATCATCAGACTAGCCTATTGACTGTGGTTGAACATTCCCAGAAAAAGTTTCTTTAAATTCCCAAATTTCTGGAAAAGTGTTGTACTTGAGTATGGTAAACACAACCATATGGAGATGAATCATAAAATGCTGACCAAAAGTTCTGAAAAAGTACTGTGGCGTGGAGATATGTCAACTTTTGTTGTGCAAAATGTTTTGTGGATGCCTCAGTACATTTTGCAGATGCCTCAGTACAAACCAGTGATTAAAGTGTCCGGGAAAAAGGGCCGGAACGCACATTCACAAAAAGGGCATCTCATAAATATTTTACGGCACACAGGGTCGTCATGTCAGGTTAAGAGAGGGAGCTCGTCGCGTCAAGAAGGCTGGGCCCAGCCGAGGGGGGGGGTCTGGGGGCAGAGCCCCCCAGTAATCGGGGCCTGGGGCAGAGCCCCAGCGGGGTTCCAAGGGGCAGGGCCCCTGGCGGGGGGTCTGGGGGGCGGAGCCCCCCAGAAGCTGAAGGATTTTTGAAATTTTAGGGTTCATTTTGGAGTCAAAACTGGATTTCCAGAGGCAAAATTTCCCACCAGGGCAAGAGAGACGTGCGGGGAATTTGTCGACTGGGAGGCTGATGTCCCCCTAAAAGAGTCGCTGCATGAGATCACATAAAAATCGTTTCTGAAATGTATAGCGGTGAGCGGTGGTGTCGCATGAGCCACGGCGCACGACGAAATCATCGAGAGTGGAGCCCTGGTCCACTCAGTGGAGTTCTGGAATCCCAGTAAAATTGGTCCAATCCAAAATTGGACCGATTTTAGATCAGTTCATCACCAATCCACTTCTGCTTTATTCAATTTCTTCAGCTTCTGTTGTTCGCAAAGTTAACGCAATTTCAGTCCCCATGCTGGCCATGGACATTGGGTGTCCCAAATGTCCATGACCAACCCTGACCGGACGTTAGTCAAACGTTCGAAGAACAGATAAGGTTATCCTTTTTTGTAATTTCCAAATTGGGCTATCTGGAAATAACGATTTCGGAATCTGCTTTGTTGCTGCCAATCTGCGTTGTTGTGTTGGTGTGCCTTGACGCGGTTCTTTCAAATTTACACCGGAACGCATGTTCCGGGAACGCACGTTCCGGTGTGACTTTGAAAGGGCCGGAACGAACTGAGCTAGGGCAGGCGGGAACGCCGTTCCGGCCCGGCCAGGGCGGGCAGGAACGCCGTTCCATTGCGTTCCGTCACACTTTATTCACTGGTACAAACGCCCCGGAAAAAAAAAGATGGAGAGAAAGTACACTCTAAACCCGAAGTTCAGCTTGGAACACTATATTTTAACATGGGCTTAGATAGGAAGTGTTCTTTTAGGAACATTTATGGAGCACCCAGTGTGTTCCAAATCTGTGACATTCCTGTCACAGATTTGGAACACATAAGCGATATGGAACACCTTTAGTCATTGGAGCACCTTAAGTGTTCCAATAACAGACCAAGTGTTCCTAAAAGAACACCTCCTATCTAAGCCCATGTTAAAATATAGTGTTCCAAACTGAACTTCGTGTTTAGAGTGTATCCAAGAGGTTGAAACATCAACACTTCTCGTGGGTGGTTTTGAACCTTCCAACAGTGAGAGGGAAGAGTCTGTCCAGATAAATATTTTGCCTTGATAAAGTAGAGCACCTCTCTCTCCACTGTGAGCTGCAAGAAAACAAAAAGTAAGATTGAGAATCATGCAGCAATGCAACCTTGGTGCAGCAGCAAAAGGCAAAGATCATCGGTGAGATACGACGACCTTGACTTCAGATTCAGTGTGACAGCATTTTTTTTATAGGATGGCACACTGCAATAACGACAAGGAGAATAGCAGCACGAAAGAAGAAGACTTTTCGACAAAAAAGACCTTGCTAGAATTATAAACATTCGTTATTCATTCTACCACCTATTGATAACTATTTTAATTATTATGTGCAGTGATGCCATACACCTAAGCTAAGATCTATGTATGGCTGACTTCCTTACGTAAATTCATTTCATCACAACATTATAAATGGCTGAGATTTCCATCAGGAGAATAGCCTACCTAACCATGGATTTATTTCAAAACTAAGCTTAAATTTCATGCAGCTGCACTGTTGAAAATTCTTGAACCACCTTATGAATCTGCAATATTTGAAAATGTTGATTTTCACCAGTAGTTGATGAAAATCATTGACATGAAGATCATTCATTTTTGAGTGTCTGTTATAACAAAGTATGAATGAAAGTATTTATCTGATGAGCATATACCTGACAGATCAGGCTGCCTGCAGCAGGACACACCATTTTCCTCGGACTTTTCCAGATGGAAATTCCAAAAATTCCAGACATTTTTGGTACTCATTGCCCTTCATCTCTTAGCACATTTAATGGCTAGAATAAATCTTAAAAAAAAAAACTGGAAAAATAAGGCTTACAACTTGGCTTTGTTTGCTATGCCCCACGTTTGGCCCAACCTTGCATGACAATGCAAAGAAGAAAAGAAGATGAAGAAATCCAGTCAAGGCCTGTTCTGAAGTGACACGAGACTTTGACTGCTAGAGAAAGAGAAATTTCTAAAAATTCCCTGACTGCAGAGAACTTTCACAAATTCCCAGACTTTTCCAGAATGGGAAAATTCCCTGACAATTCTCGGTTTTCCAGGTCTGCAAACGCCAATGCAGGTGCACTACCAGCACAAACTCACGACCACACAAGATCATGATCATCCAAAGACCAAATCACCATGTGCAACCATGACTAACTTCTGCGTCTGCAAAGGGCGAGCTATTGCATCCAATTAAAAACGAATTGCAAGGAATACCTAATTTAGAGCTAGCTACAATTATTGGATGATTGATGGCATTCCATTCATGAGTTGAACGTTGATACATACAAGAAAAAGGAGGCAAGACTGACAATAAAAAACGATGCAAAAACATGAAACTGCAATCCAATATCCTTCCAAGCTTAGTTTCAGTCTAAGGTAGTTGAGCAGACGACAATAAACTCATCATCATCACTTCATAATAAGCATGCAAGGGCAAAGAGCAACGGTGGTCTTTTGTTGTCATCGATGAAGCCATCTACCACAGACACCAGAAACAGCATCACTGTTAAGCCAAACATCAGTGGCAGATACATGGATGAGAATACATAGTGCTTATAAACATCTCAAAATAGATCACACAAGTTAGATGACAAAAGTTGCGAGAAACTAACTATGTACCTGTTATTGCATTCTGATTTCATGTTGTGGACACAAAACGTTGGACTGCAAAGGCCTTCCCTGGAAGATTCATCTTTTGAAGTGGTCAGATTTCCAGTGCTCTTTTGTTTAGCTGGTCGATGATTTGGAAGGTATGTATCTGAATTCAGGAGGAGGTATTTCCGGAGAAACAGACAAAAAATTTTAGCTTATTTTTTCAAATGTGGGGAGGATAAGAATTGCCTTGCCATTTCTGAAAAATTGCACGCAGATGTTTACCAGAGATACAGTCTTAACTGATTTAAATGAGCCTCTGAGATCTGTCATTGGCATGAAAAAATTACAAGAAAATTTGCATGGAAAATTACAGGAAAATGGCATGGAAAATTTGCATTTCCCTTTTTCGGACGGACGAAAACAAAACTCTCGGCAAATTTTTCCAGTGGTGATCAATCCAGTGGTTATAATGTGGTGGTAAGTGGTTATAATGACAATCCAGTGGTTATCAATGATCGGTGAAGATCATTCCTGTCATGTTTAAGCCAACAGCCACGCATACATTTATGGGAAATGTGCAAGAAATTCCAAATATGTGAGAGCAATTTTATTCATGGTTGCTGCTGTTTCGAAAAATCGGAATTCCCTGAGTTTTCCAGGTTTTCCAGAAGGATTCTCAGTTTTTTCCAGGGCTTTCTTCCAGGGTTTTATCCGAGGACAAGACAAAAATGGGAGGGTGCAGACAAAAATTGCAAGACAAGAATGTTCTTCGGGTGTCATCGTTGGAAATTTAAAAAAAAATGAAAATGAAAAAAATGCTATGAAATTCTGTTTTCCGTTTTTTTGGCTGATTTTTCTGGAAATTTTCAGTTTTCCAGGGTTTTTTCCAAAAATCCCTGAGTTTTCCAGGTTTTCCAGGGTGCGAAAAAATTCCCTGAGTATTCCAGGTTGGTAGCAACCATGTTATTGCTTCGAAATTGCCGTTGCAGCACGATATCAGACGATGGAAGGAGGCAGGGCACTTCCATTTTGTGTTGTTAACACCAACAGTTCTGAATGTTTGTCGGCAACCCTCACTCACTTCACTGAAAATGTGCATTTTTCTCTCAAGAAAACCTGTTTGGATTTTGGTAAATACACGTGAAGGCATGTTGACGGGATTCGTGTCTGGCTAAGCCCAAGCCAAGTCTTGGGTAAGTAAAGGCTTCTCCCGAAAGAGAACAAAGAGAAAATGAATATGCAAGAAACTATCAACAATGGGTTCCACTGAAATATGAATCTTTCTGAGTCAAGATCGAACAGGAAGTCGATGGGAGCCAAAATTTCACAAACTGAAGTTGTCACATCGAAACGTCAAAATATTAGTCAATGCATAGAGCACAATAACTACAATAAACGGGCTTGGCAGTGTGCAGACGAGGAGTTAAATAAACATAGCTGCTCTCAACAACATCACATCATATCAACCACACAAGATCACTTTATGGAACAACATTTTTGTATTGTAACATCAACCACCAATGTTGTCGATAAACAAACGTCATTCATGACGGAACGGAACACGCATGTGCTCATAATACAGATACAAACAGCATGGATGATCCAAATAAATAAGTGTCCAAGAAACAACAATAATTGTATTCAATACAGATGTCTTATCTTCGGGGGGTTTTTCGTCACTTGTCATGAAACAGGTAAACAGTAAAGAATACATTAGTTAACATTAAAGCAATAGTTTGTACAGGCGGTTCATGAATAACCACAACTTATTTTTACAGATGTGAAAAATGCATTCTGCAGAGGTGCAACAATTTCCCGAATTCTGTCAACGGCGCTTGGCAAGCAGAGCAGAGAAATTAATATCAGCATCAGTGTCTTCGGTATGCTTGGGTGGATCCGACCATGAACATTCGGATGTTCCAATGTCACCGACAAACAACTGTGGAAATCCCAAGTCAAAAGTCTCAGAAAGAACACATTTTCACGGCAGAATGCTCGGAAATGCATGACCACTTCAGAAAGCAAATCCAACACAAATTAACCTGCCAGTTCTTCAGCTAAAAATACAAGAAGTTGGTGTGAAACTCACGGAGTTGTGAACAAAGACAAATCGGGAAGGAAAAGAAAATACAAAAGACGTGCTCGTGGAATGTTTCATTTGAACCATTTGCACAAGTCCTCATGCCTGCGATTCCTTTGGAGGAGTATTTGAAAGGATTGAAAACTCTCCCCCTCTGTCTCGATCGTATCCACAATTGCACCGTGCAAGTGACTGCACAAGATATCCACTTTTTCAAGCACCACGGGAGTCAGGATCATTCATTTGAAAATCAAAATCGGAATGTCACAAAATCAGACAGGTGACCCACCATTTCAATTCAGAAAATTATTCTGAACGGTTTTTCACAAAACAATCTCCACGTCAGATTTTCGCAGGCAACAATGAAATGAAAATTAACGGAAAATGTTTGGTTTTCCTTCATCAGGATCCAATTGAAAAATACCCGGCAAACTCCTCTTGCCGGCATCACCAATGGGGCAGGTTCGAAGGGGAAACACAGCTTTTCGGACGAAGAAACATGTGTTTAGTTTTTTTAGATTTCAAATGGTTTCTAACAGCAACACGCCAACAGATGCAAACAAATGAGCCAATTTCTAAAAATTGCCAAGCAATGTCGACCCAAACACAAAACCAAAACAGAAATTCAATAATTATGATAAGGTCAACTACCTAATTGGTAAAACAAGGTTAAAAATTTTATGAATGAAACGAATGTCGGGCAACAAAACGCTTCCTGGATACTCTCGAATCGTGGTGGCCAAAAATGAATAACAGTCATATCGGGATCGTATTTTATTGAAGTTAACCCACTGGAAATAATAAGGTATGGCTAGGCTTATCATCAGAAGACCCCTCTAGCCGCAGTTAGTTCCCCAAACACATATCAGCTGTAAGCGATTTTAGCCAAAAATTCCCATTGTGTTTTGCTAGATGTGCCTGCAATATGGGAAGCATCCCTGGACTAGAGTGTTCGTTTAAATAAGGCCGCCACAGGGCTTGCGGTGTTCGTTGGATGAGGCCGCAACATGGAAAACGTTACAGCATCCAAGATAAAATTGGATATCCAGGAAACGTGATGAACCCCACTCAACTCCAATGCGGGAGATGCTTATTGGGCTCTTGGTTCTGTTGTTTTCATTTGAGGAAGCTCCACGTTGTTAAGTCTGTGTGTAACTTCGCATTCTGAGATTTTCCGTTAACGTCAGGACCATCTCTGTCTGGCTGTTTTCTAGATGTGAAATGCTGAAAACAGAAGGAGAGTTCCCACATTTATGGTGCAAAATGCCTTGTTTTCTGTGAAATAATTTTCAACTGGGGTGGGGGTAACCCCCTGAAAAAAGCACCTTGCCAGATGGCCTTTGATTTTGGATAGTTTTGCCTGTTATTTTATTGTTGTTTGAAGAGTTACACGAGTGTGTAAATTTCTTCCAGCGCAGGCAAACCAAGTTATGGAAACGGAAACTCTGAGCATCAAGAGTTTCTCACTTGAGGCATGCTGACGAAGTGGTTATGAGTTCAACATTTCACATCGAGAAAACAGCCAGATCACTGTGAACGATTGGGTCCTGACGTTCATGGAAAACTTCAGAATGTGAAGTAACACACATCACACGCTTAACAATGCGGAACTTCCTCAAGTGAAAACAACAGAACTGAAAGCATCTCCCGCATTGGAGTTGAGTGAGAGTTCATCACTTTTCCTGGAAATTCAATTTTATGTGGATGCTGTGACGTTTTCCGCATTGAAGCCTCATCTGAAAACACTCCCAAGCCCTGTGACGTTTCACATTTCAAGTTGAGGTTTGCCCCTCCCCCTCTTAACTTTCCAAAAATCGGACACCGCCCCCAGGAGAGGAGTGAGGTGCGATGAAGAAAAGTAGGCAACTATAAGCTGATGATCTTGTTTGAATCACATGCTCACTCAACTGCAAGTTGGGATGGTAAGTCAGGTTAGGTTAGGCAAGGTTTACTGATGTGCGATTCAACCAGGATGTGATTCAACCAAGATCAATCACCAGCCTACACGATGTCGAAGATTGTCATGTGTAAAACATGGACCGATAAAGGTGAGCAACACACACACTACTCCCAAAACAAAGCCACCACAATCACTAAATCCAGGAGGATTATTTCTGAGCAGCAGGAAAATAAGCGTAAAAGCAATACCTAACTTTGTACAATAAATTACTATTACTAAGCATTATCAAAATTAACGTTGGCAAAAATAGATCAATTAGGGCCTACCAAAAACACTACGGGACGAAATGAAGAAAAACGCAGCCTCCACACTTGAGAGAAGGACAGAAACATCGAATTTGTAAACGGAATTTTACAAACTAAACACATCAATCACATGAAATGCTATTCAGATGAACACATACACCTGTAACATATTGTCCATTCACATGTCCTTCTTACGAAAACGTACATCCAACCACAAGAAGCGAAAACGTGCACTGGGATGACGCTCACAGATGCTCAGGTCCGTTCACTTTACGCCTGCGGACAGGTTGACGGGAATCAGATGGAAAGCATAAGAACGACGGGAACAAGAAACGTAAATAATCAATAGAACAGCATAGAATATTCGTAATGAAAATCCATAGAAATACAAATCTATTTTTTCTATAGAATTTTGCCAATATAATCAATGTTATAA
>JASGXE010014256.1:0-23305 GCA_030068105.1 Sinentomon sp. SZTP_YWyxl | reverse complement strand
TTCATCTTCCGTCATGCGTGTGTTTGGACAGTATCTTCATGATGTGTCGAGTGACTTCGCGATGTGAAAGTGTCATGCAGTGCATTTATCATTACATGTAATTTGTTACATTTTACATTTCATCAAATTACATGACCAGATTTCCGAAAGAAAACAAATGTGCTTGAATTTTCTTTAAAGTCAAGACTGATCTGTTGGCATGAGGTGACCACAAGAAAAAGCACACTATTCGGACCCTTAGTTTGGCTTAAGAATTTTGGTGCGTGGTGTTCTTGGGATTTTTCTCACCCTTCTTTATCTTCATCTCAAAAACACTCCAGCGCACACTGTGATCCTTTTTTTTTATTTGATTAAACAAGTGTGCAGGAAATTCGACTACAGTTGCCTGCTGACCGACCGAATTTGAATAAAATTTGGCATCGATAGATGAACAATTTTATTTATTTGCAACACAACAATAAAATGGATAAGTCAATCGGAAGGATTTTTAGTGGTGCCTTCTACCAACACTACGCGTGAA
This sequence comes from Sinentomon sp. SZTP_YWyxl, assembly GCA_030068105.1. NCBI lineage: Eukaryota > Metazoa > Arthropoda > Protura > Sinentomata > Sinentomidae > Sinentomon > Sinentomon sp. SZTP_YWyxl. The sequence goes on along the minus strand of JASGXE010014256.1, from coordinate 22,785 downwards.
CTCGTTTGACCTGAGTTGTGTTTTTTGCAGTGCGGAAAGTAAGCGCTGTGATACAGGTTCGTTCAAATCGAACGCATGTATTAGGACGGTATTTGGTTTCATGGAGAATGCGAATAACGCTGGACGTGCTTATTCCGGCCTCTTGAGCCACTCTGCTGGCACTTTGATGCGGGATCACGTCAAAGGCAGAAAATTCGGCAGCAGACGTGGCCTCATCCGTAGCCGTTTTTCCGAGGTTCAGGAACACCCTGCAACCGGACCACAACACCTGAACTGGATTGCTAATCGGCGCGGGTCAAAAGAATTCACGCGCGTAGTATTGGTCTTGAACCTATCAGTAGATTTAGATGGTGACTTCCAAGACTCAGATGATGATGCTCAATAATTCGCGATGGATTGTGGCAACTCAATTTTTCTGGTTTCGAGACCGACTCGTTGACGTTTGTGCACTGCTGCTCCAGTCTTGGCTTCAACTCTGATGCTCACTTATGTTGCAGCCATCAATTACCTGTGTCATGAAAATGTCCAACGTTTTGGCGAATGGTATACGAATATAGAGCTCACATGATCAACTTCACAAACGTAGCAACATTGCAAATGCGTTTTGTTTCACACCAATTGCGTTGCAGTCAATACGGCGGCCAACCGATTTCTGTTGAGCTTACTTCCTCCAGTTCCATGTTTGGCACGCAGAATGGAGATCAAAATGAACTCCAATGCCCACAGACTTTTGTGCGGCCATGCATCCGCAAACAGAGTTACGAATACGGAGCCATTCAGAATACCCGGGCCATAGGAGATTTTTTCAGACTTTTGAAAGCACGGGGAAATGTAATTTCCCATTTCTCATGCGCCGCAAAACACATTACATGAAGGAATGCATTTAACGGCGCTTACTAGATGGGGAATAACATTGCCCCGTGCTTCAAAAGTCTGACAAAAATCTCCCATGGCCCGCGTATTTTGAATGTCTGAGTATATCGCATGAAAGGTAAAGGATCTGACCATCACTTCCTGTGCTCGTATCACACAGCTACTCGTATTCTGGTGTTTGCAAATTTGTTGTGATCGTTGCTCTGCTTCGTTTGGTGCTTCCCCAATATTTTTTGTACAGATTCTTGTGCACATGTTGTTCCACAGAGTATGGCGGGCGGTTGCTCTTCAGGCTGCGTCAGAGAAAATTCTCATGATTCCTCATTTTCCCAGCCGAGATGGACAAGAACAGGCCAACTCCCGTTCACGAGTTTTTTGACTCGCATGTCATTCCCGAAGGACAAGTGTTGGTTTTTGAACAGCATATTGAGAGCATCATAGGTTTCGTTCTCAATCGCAGACTACGACCTGCCAACATTTCTCATTGAGATAGCTCGACACACCTGCATCATGCATGTCGGAAAACGAACAGAAAAAAGCATCGCCAGCGCTGGGGATGCTTTCACGCAGTAAAATCAAAAGCAAACAAAAAAACGAACAGAAACAGACAGTTTGAAATAGTGAAAGAATGGACATTGCTCTCAATATGATCAAGATGGCATTCAATTGGTGGGCGCGGTAAGAAACCCCCAAAAAACTTGCAGAAAAAGAAACTCACCACGTCAATGGTAGTAATTTACGGTTCTGGTCGACATGGCTTGAGTCTGATAACATGGAGGATCAGTTAGGACTCACTAAGCAATTTTGTTTAAATTAAAATTATTTCCGAGGGTTTTTGAACTGAAACGAAGATATGCTCGAATCTTGTGCGCCAGTAAACTTTGTCCTGAGATAGATTATGTGCTCTTTTGTTAGTGAAGGAGGGTGAATTTTGACCCATTCATTGCTTGATGATTCTTAACAGGTTTCCAGCTCAAACCAAAGGGAATTCAGCTTGTCTTCGCCAGAACATCAGCGAAGGGCGCCGTCCCGATATTGCGTCCTGTTACCCCGATGTGGCATGGCAAAGATCGCATTCCGAAACACCTGCCAAGACACCTGCCATAAGCAGCAGATTTTGACGTTAGGTACGTGTTTTTCATACAGATGTCGAAGTGATTGGCAGATTTAGACTGCGAACAACAAAAGATATACCAATGCTCCAGTGTCAGCCATTCATGATTGGGCGAGCACACTCATACAAAAAAAAAAAAAAAATTGCGCAACCGCATGCAGCATTAATCACCTTATAACATAACAAAAATGTTTATGGGCCGATCAAAGCCTCTTTCAAACATGGAATGATCATCCAGCGTATACCAGAAGTAACGTGACATCGTGATTCCTTCAGAATACTCCATAACGGTTGGCGACCATTGTCATCGCACGGTCATCATAACGCCAATGGAGGTGCTAAACGTTACCCCTAGTCAAAGCTTGTCAAGATTCTCGGGTTTCTTCCGAGACCAGTGCCCAAATTTTTCTTTGCATCGCAAAAACACAACTAGAAATAAAAAACGAAACAAAACACAAGTTTGGCACGATGACTTTTGATATACGAGTACCCTGTAGGCCAATGTGTTTTTTGTGAATTTTGTCTGTTTCTCATTATTTGTGGTCTTTGGCTGCGGTGGGATGGACCCTTCTATGCGCTATGCAATGTTCATGTGGTATACCAATATGAGAAATATAAAGAAGAAGCCACAAATCATGTGCTACTATATTTGTTTACACAAGAAGAAAAAGAAGAAAAAGAAGAAAAAAAAAACTCATCAAACACACCGGAGTGATGAAAAAGTTGTGCGCGTGTTGTTTTTTAAATCGAATATGGTTCAAAAGAAAACATTGTTTGGTCTGTGATTTAGATCAATAATTACAAGAAGAATGAGGTGCGAAATGAGGTACGAAATACTTTGATGTACGTTTGTGCGTTGAGCAGGATCCAATATTCATTAAACATCTTTTGGGATAATGGGTCCTATTGCCAGGTTCTGAAACGCAAACATTAAGGTGCAACCATTGGGTGGACACCACCATCTGCGCAAGTAGGTACTTAAAAATCGCACTGAAAAACAGATTCCATGTCATTGGGGTACTTTGTAAACTGAAACAGGCCTCAACATTAAACCCATGTGTTCTATGAGGTAGACAGGGTGAGTCACCTCTAATGTTGTTTTTTTTTTCGATAGCAATTTCCGCGAAAACGGAGATATCTCCATAACCACCCCTTGCACCCTCAAATGTGGCTTCACCGAATCTCAAGAAGACTGAGGTCTCGCAGGCCCCATCATCCGAGACACGATGAACGCATGCCTGCTGAAAAAACGCACCTCCAACCTCTCCACCCCTTCCCGCAGAAAACCACCCCTAAAACGGAAGCCAAGGGATGGATTTGAGTCGGATCACGTCTGATGCGTTCAGATCAAGGAAATGAACAAATTTGTAATTTAATCCATGGACCTCCGAAGCACAGTTCCGGAGATAATGAGCAGCATAGAAACAACCCTAACTATACCTTCCCCAAAAAGGGTGTAGGGGTGTCAATTTGGGAGAACCCAATAGAACGAAGCGCAAGTGAACCAGGCTCCAAAACCTCCTGTCGATGTGACTATCAGGACCATAAGGCACGCGTTTTCTCCGTATTCTCGCATAAAGGACAAAGTTGTTCTACTCCTCATTCTCTACTCCTCATTCCACTTGAAGATATGAGCTAAGAATGCTCCCAAGTGTGCTCAGAGTGAATTCAGAATTTTTCAACAATGAAAACGCGGTCGAAAACTTCATTCTCGGCATAGAAATTAAAGTTTTTCTGTGCATTTAAATGGAAGAGTGTGAAATATTCTCAGCTCATATCTTCAAATGGAACAGGGTTTTATGTACAGCATTGGAAAAATTGACTGTCGGGTGTTCGAAAGCATTGGGGCTGGCGCAGCAGACAGTAACCGCTCTTGCAGTGCTTGGATGAGGCGTGAGTTTATCGAAAACGTCAGAAGCGAGAGGCGGCCAATTGCAGTCATCGTCGAATCGGTCAACATAAACAGCTGACTTCAAACAGAGCATTGCGCTGCGCAATGCGCAATGCGCTGAGTTGCTTTGTTTGGAATACCATACTCCTTGTCCGTTGTCTCTTTGATCGAGCGTCGATGCCAGCCAATGCACCACCGCCTGGAAAACGGTGCGAGCGCAGATTTTGGATGCGGGTTCTGTTTGCACTGTTGGCATGCATTCAAGTGTTGGCATGCATTCTTTAGCCGCGTCAGAATGATGACAGATTTTTGTCGGCTGACTTTTTCAGATCGTCTGCCCAAAACAGATCGTCACTCCCAATAATGTGCAAAGGAGAACATTGGAGCATTTATCATTGCCAATTGTTCGAGTGACAATCTGTTTTGGACCGACAATCTGAAAAAGTCTGCCGACAAAAATCTGTCCATTCTTGCGCGGCTTGAAATGAAAAACGGATTTTCCTTTGGTTCCAGCGAAAGCATGTGCAGCTGCCGGGACTTTGTTGTCAAAAACTTGCTGTCTTTCTGCGGCATTTGATTTGGAGGACACGGCAAAAACAACTGTCTGGTAAAATCTGACGATGATGCCGCCGAGGAGCTTTTCATGCCCTTCTTATTCTTCGAATTTGGTTAAAAAAATTCTTGGACCAAGGAAAAAGTTTTCGTAACAGGAAAGTGATCCAACAGAGAAACTGCTCAAAATTGAGGAGCCCGTCCATTTTGGAGATCCGAAATATGAGAGAAGGTCACCAAAATTACGAACCATGCCATGTGTTGGTATATTTTGAGATTTTCAAATCGGCCAATTTTAATCGCTGCAATTAGGTATAGATGAAAAGGCTTTAGACAATTTGAGTTTGTTGGCAAACATGGTTGTTGTTGACAAACAGTTGTGGGCCTGTAAATTCTGCAGTAAGATTGGGCCGAGGGTACTATTTTCTCCATTCGACTTTGTTTCTTGTTCTTCTTATTCTGGAGTCTTCAGGGACAGATAGCCATGCGGCTGCTGTCCGACCTTATTTGTGTTTAGTTGTGCCATCAAGGGGCCCGGCAGCCAGTTTACAAACCCTGCTGCGACTTTAGATGGCAGGACGGGGCCACCACGAGCATTGTTTTTTCCGAGAGGGGACGGGGTTAGGTCAGGTTTAGATAGCCTTAGGTGAGAAAAAAAACATTTTATTTTCTCACTAATACGGGGATCCAATCCAGCATTCTTGCAGAAACCGCAATCTGCCATCCAAAGTTGCCGCAGGGTTTGGAAAAGCGCGTCCCGGCGAGGTACCGGCAAATGTCACATTCCGTGACTGGAATTCCGTGACTGGAATTCCCTGCCTCGGGACTTAATGAGTGAATTATACCATTCCGGTAAAGCATCATCCAAGGCCTGGTTTCAAAAGAACCTGTATTCATGTTAAGGCATTGTTTGTTGCTCACATTTTGTCATTCAAGCTGATTCATTGATCTAACAAATTCCCAGGATTTCATTCCCATCGTTTACTTTTACGTTCACTTCATTTGCCTCATGCTTTTCGTATCGATTTTCATGCATATGAACTTTGACTGTTCTATATACTCGAAGGTAACCATTCTGCTTTTTTAGATCTCATCTTCTTTTCGTTCAGGTCTTAATTTATTCTTCATTTCAGGTTTAATTTTGTTTTATTTTGTCGTTCCAGGTTTTATTTCTTTTGTCCATTTCAGGCTCGGATGCAGTTTTGACTTTTCCTGAACGTTAACCTTTTGTGCATGACTGCATGTCAAAAAAAAAAAAAAAAAAAAAAAAAAAAACAAATTAGATACATATAGATAGTTAGATAAGACAAGATAGACAAGCAAAGTTTTCTGCACTGGTGGCAGAGAGTGTGTCACAAGTTGTGAGTGTTATGTTAATGTTATTGTGTTAAGAGTCGGACAATGGCCGACAGGTTGAGGTAAAATGGTTGAGGTAATGGCTTTCAGCCAGAGTGGCCCTCCTCGCCGAGCCACCGGCCGTATGGCTGTCAGCTCAGATGGCGGTTGATGATGATGATGATGATGACATCTGAGCAACTGTTCCAGCACTCATCGCTCCAGGCACCCAATCCACTGTGTTCCCAAATGGGCGAGGTACCGGCATATACCCTCGACGTCAGTTCCTGCAGTATCCACCGCTCCAGGCACTGAGGCCAAATGTCACAACTTATGCCGACACTTCCAGTTTTAATGGCAAGCCAACTCGCAGGATTACTGGTCAGTGTCGGCGAGTGATACCAAGTGGCTTCTGTGTTCATGTCACCTGCCAGGCCTCTGCCATGGACTTGTAACGAGGTGTTCTTTTTACGTGCGCAGTGTGATGCTGAACCCGGTACCTCCTTCTTAAAGTCCCATCCGAATTGAGGACTAACAGACAGGCCACTTAAGTCTGTCTTTCCGACCTCCGTCACTCGTCGAGGGAGGATGGACACACAATTTGTGCCACGGCAAATCTCCTGTCTGGACGTTCTGGTCATTTCACACGTCCTGCTTTCGGAAATCGATGTGTGGTTACTGCTTCCCCTTTTTCAAAGCCCTCCAAGAATTGTTTTCAGCTGGTTTATTTCAACATGCAGATGCACCTCAATGTCTGCAATTCTATCTTCCCAGACCATTTTGCGGCCCCATTTAGAATAGAATGGGTTATTGGTCTGCTACGAATTTTTCCCTCCTCCATAAATACCCCAATATATTGCGGAATTTGGGGTCATTTGGGAGGCCGTGCGACCCCCTACTCTTGTGAACCATCCTCATGCTTTGTGTCTGGGATGACTGCACCAGGTCGACCAAGTAGCTTGGTTCGGACTCTTCAGTCCCCTGCCCATTTGTAGCTCCTTGGCCTTTTATTTTCGGTTTCGTGTCCTGTGAGTAAATAGTTTCTGACATGTATTTAAGCGGAGCTGATGCTCCTAAAAATGCCAAAAAACGATCAGTTTCACTTTTCAAAGATCTGAAACCGCCCTGCAGAATTTATTTAAATAAAGGGACAAAGCAACTTTTTGAAGGCCATATATCCGCGCGAGAACGAGGAGGATAAATTCACCGGGGGTAACCCGATGTCTGCAGAGAGCCCTGTCTGCAAAGCAGGAAACCCACCTGTTGGGAACCATATTTGAGCTGTGGGACTAGTTATTGAAACATCAGGGCCTACTTGTTAATGGGACAGGGAAAGAAGGGGACAAGAATTAATGGGACAAAGGATGCATGGCGGGACAGGAAAGGACAGAAATGTGTGAGACATGAGAGCATGGGACGAGAGAGGATGTTTCGGAAAAGGAAGGGTCGACAAACCCTGCCGCGACTTTTGATGGCAAAGAGCGTTTTGTGCAAGAGTGCTCGATTGGGGCCCTGTTTTCGCAAGAAAGAGAAATAATTTTTTCTTACCTAAAGCTACCTGAACCTGACAACCCTGTCCCCTCGAGGAAAAAACAATGCTCAGTGGGGGCCCGGCCTGCCATCCAAAGTCAAGCAGGGTTTGCAAACTGGCGTCCGGGAACTCGCGGAAAGGACAAGGATATCATGGTAAATGGTGAGATTGGATACGTGCCAGGTGCCACGCGTTTTTGACAATAATTAATTTACAAGATAAAAAGCCTTTTTGATGTGCAAACAGTTCCAAAGATCCAAAGACTTGGCTCCCACTGCAACCACCGCATCTACTGCATCTCGGATTCGGCTCCACCGCATCTCAAAAATTTTTGGTTATTCATTTCTCTCATTTTCGTAATTGGGATGCGGAAGAAAAGGTGATGCTGAGATAGGGGTTAGATGGGTTAGGTCAGGTTTGTTTGTATGGTTTACACATACGAGTTGCTTAGGTTTTGTTAGGCTGAGGTTAGGTTACATTTTGGTTTTTATTTTTTCTGTTACCCTAACCGAACCTAACCTGACCTAACCTGTCTAAACCAACCAATGAAGTCTGACCTAATCCCCAACCTGTTGCCTAACCGAGAGTCAAACCTATTCCACAGCATCCCATTAGCGAAAATCTGAAAATCGAAAACCTTTTAATTTTTGAGATGCGGTGGGGCAGATTCCGAGATGCGGTGGACTAAGTGGAGAGATGCGGTGGATGTGGCAGACAGGTCTTTGGAACTGTTACGCGGCTAATTGGTTCAGAGAAAACGAGGCCAGGCATTTCAACAGGAAGGAAACCATCGGCCATTGTTGTTTTGTGAATTTCGAGCACCAGGAATGTTTTTCTTGTGCCTCGGAATCGAGCTCAGTGGCATGCAAAATTTCTGCGATGGTCTTATCTTTTCATTCCACTCGCAATTTTGTCTTGTGTCGTTCCCAGAAAACGTGACCTCACGCTTTTTTATTAAAACAAACTGAATCGAGTTTACTGCTGCATTCGCTGGCCAATCCTTCGGACAAAAATGTTTCCTCTGCAAACCGTGAAGCGTCCCAATACATTTTCACGCAAAGCTCTGCACTGATTGCGCGGATGACACGACATCATCTGCTTTCAACCAGAGGCCTATTTTGGAAATGAAGCAGGTGTGAGGCAACCGACATGCCAGCTGATTCGCATGCACACATTCCATTTGCACTGCTGCCCATTCGCAGCTGCGTGTTTCTGTGGTTCCTGTGCTGTGGACCTGCTCATGGCAGTCGTGGCCGGCCGATGCAGCGTTGAAAAGATTTCAAAAGCCGCAGCCTTCAAACAGAAATCAGCGCTTTCTGCGCAACTCAGAATTGCCGCCTCGCTACCCGTGCCATGTCAAAACAACCTCACCTTTGTTGTGCCTCGAACAGGCCGACGTCAACAGTTGACGAATCAATCTCAATGCGACACCTCATGCTCTTGCTGTGATTGGCTGATACACCTGAAACGCTGCTTTTTCTGTCGCATGCTTGTCATACGTTTGCCTATCATGCGAGGATGACTGGGCCTTTTTCTGCCTATCACCCGACAGTCTTTATTTCTCATACTGTACAAGACGAGTAGGTACGCTAGGATTCAGTCATTTTGTTTTGAACGTGCATATATGTACAAACCGGTAGGTAGGACCTATGCACGTTCAAAACCAAATGACTGAATCTGATGCTATACAAAGCTGAAAATGTTACATTGAATTGTTACATTGCCATGATAGTTGTACATTCAGATATTTGAACCGAATGCCCATATACCGACGTCAACACGTCAGCTGCATCACGCATGCATCAAAGAAAACAAAGAAATCACGAACATGGTCTTATGTTTGGGTAAATCCTATTATTCTACCAAGGGACATACGCGTTACTTTAAAAGTTTCATCGCGCAGCTGGATCAAATCATTAATTAATTAAATCTGGAAGCGACGGCTGTTGAATTTTTGTGTGCAGATCTGGAGAAAAACGAACAGCTTTTATAAAAACAATAGTTGAAAAACACGGTTCAACACTGACGTCGTTGCAACACGAAAGAGAAAGATTGATTGGATTGGAGGTATTTGTTCACAAGTAGTGCTTTCTGAGAACACCGTCGTTTCCTTTTGGATTGCGTTGCGATGAAATTGGCAATGGCAAGGAATCCATACAATACTCGTATTCGCACGTAAATGATGTGAATTTGTTGTCGTTGCTTGAGATATTCTGCACAAGGTCACCGTATCTCCTACTCACCGTTTAAATCAAATCTCAAACCACTAAAATCCAGACTGAAAGTCGCTAAGAGAAAATAAAATGCGTTCGCAGCATCATACTGTATACCTATAAAAAGCTAGATCGTTTTCCTGTTGCCGCCTTTTGGTCTTATAAACATAAGCGTAGGCAAACTGCGAAAGTGAAAGAAATGAATTGCGTCAAAATGCAAATACGAGTCAATACTTTTATTGAAAGACCTGCCAAGCCTTCCCGGCCTTTTCCTCACTAAGTTAAACTTGTTAGGCGGTCCGACCGTCAGAATGAAACGCGACCCAATAGGCGAATTCTATTCGTATTTTCAGAAAAGCAAGACTAAAGCGCAGGCAAGACAAAACTGCTGAAAAAAAAAACGAAAAGGAAAAACAAACTGCGGGATACGCAGTGATGAGCAGAGACTCTCGTTTTTATTTGGTGAAATTATTTATGAGATGGATGAAAAATTTCTCCTAAGTTCGGAAAAACAATCTGTTTTGACAAAGGCGTTTTATTCAGCATAGTGTGTCGTCACCATGACAACCGTAGCGCTATAGAGAAGGAAGCGTCCGCGATGTCTCCTAGAGCCTTTCAAAATGGAAAAAGTCAGCCATGCATGCCCGCCTCTTTCGCTCTCAGCTGGAGAGAGAGAGAGAGAAAGAGAGAAGAAATTGAGATCTGAATGCAAAAATTTTAATTTAGAAAACAGAGAAAAACACTTGTCTGACGGTAAAATATTAAGTTGGTTCCACTCGCATATCCAAGAAGCGAAACTCCATCATAGCTTTTGATCTTTCCACATCTTCATGCTTTGACACAATTTGCGGCGTTGATATCGTTGCCGGTGCATAGGTATTCGTATGCGTTGAGACAGAGAGTTATAAGTCGAAAAGGGTGGAATAGGTCTATTTACCCGCCGCAGCAGAACATCAAAGGCATCATCTTTTTGCTACTTCCGAGTTCAAAAGCAATTACAGAAATGACTCCTTAAAAGACGCAAAAAGTCGTTGCTCGGCAGTTTAATTTTGTCATTGCCTGATTCATTTGTTTTTCTTGAGCATGTCTTAAGCGTGTCTTGAGATGGGAATAAAGCAATTCGCTCGGATTGCTCAAGGAAGAAAGAATACCTATAACAAATGGCAGAGAAAAGAGAACTGTTCTTGCTTTGATGTGATGAAATCCCAACTTGCCAATGCCAATGCCTATAAATAGGTTTTACAATTGGCTGCTATAACAAACATTGCGGCGCGATAACATTGTAATGTCGTGGAAAATTAATCAAATTCGTCTATCTGCTGTGAACTGCGAAGACAATTATTTTTGAGAGTTTTCAACGAATGCAAATATTCGCACGGTTAAGGGAAAAGCTGCTTTAAATTGCTTCTTTACGAAAATCTTGTGAGGTGATTTCCTTTAGCATTTATTTGGGCTATTTGCGAATCTTGATATGAAATGTTACTCTATGTTGCATTTTGAATGTTCGCAACATGTGCCGTGCACTCAAATTATTGCATTGCACTCATATTGAATTGTATTTGATTTTTTTTCATTTGCATTGGCCTTATGTTGCAATTTCCGCGAAAACGGAGATATCTCCATAACCACCCCTTGTACCCTCAAATGTGGCTTCACCGAATCTCAAGAAGACTGAGGTCTCGCAGGCCCCATCATCCGAGACACGATGAACGCATGCCTGCTGAAAAAACGCACCTCCAACCTCTCCACCCCTTCCCGCAGAAAACCACCCCTAAAACGGAAGCCAAGGGATGGATTTGAGTCGGATCACGTCTGATGCGTTCAGATCAAGGAAATGAACAAATTTGTAATTTAATCCATGGACCTCCGAAGCACAGTTCCGGAGATAATGAGCAGCATAGAAAACAACCCTAACTATACCTTCCCCAAAAAGGGTGTAGGGGTGTCAATTTGGGAGAACCCAATAGAACGAAGCGCAAGTGAACCAGGCTCCAAAACCTCCTGTCGATGTGACTATCAGGACACATAAGGCACGCGTTTCTCCGTATTCTCGCATAAAGGACAAAGTTGTTCTACTCCTCATTCCACTTGAAGATATGAGCTAAGAATGCTCCCAAGTGTGCTCAGAGTGAATTCAGAATTTTTCAACAATGAAAACGCGGTCGAAAACTTCATTCTCGGCATAGAAATTAAAGTTTTTCTGTGCATTTAAATGGAAGAGTGTGAAATATTCTCAGCTCATATCTTCAAATGGAACAGGGTTTTATGTACAAGACGAGTATAGGTACGCTAGGATTCAGTCATTTTGTTTTGAACGTGCATATAGGTACAACCGTTTAGGTAGGTACCTATGCACGTTCAAAACCAAATGACTGAATCTGATGCTATACAAAGCTGAAAATTGTTACATTGAATTGTTACATTGCCCATGATATGTTGATACATTCAGATATGTTGAACCGAATGCCCATATACCGACGTCAACACGTCAGCTGCATCACGCATGCATCAAAGAAAAACAAAGAAATCACGAACATGGGTCTTATGTTTGGGTAAATCCTATTATTCTACCAAGGGACATACGCGTTACTTTAAAAGTTTCATCGCGCAGCTGGATCAAATCATTAATTAATTAAATCTTGGAAGCGAACGGCTGTTGAATTTTTGTGTGCAGATCTGGAGAAAAACGAACAGCTTTTATAAAAACAATAGTTGAAAAACACGGTTTCAACACTGACGTCGTTGCAACACGAAAGAGAAAAGATTGATTGGATTGGAGGTATTTGTTTCACAAAGTAGTGCTTTCTGAGACAACCGTCGTTTCCTTTTGGATTGCGTTGCGATGAAATTGGCAATGGCAATGGAATCCATACAATACTCGTATTCGCACGTAAATGATGTTGAATTTTGTTGTCGTTGCTTGAGATATCTGCACAAGGTCACCGTATCTCCTACTCACCGTTTAAATCAAATCTCAAACCACTAAAATCAGACTGAAAGTCGCTAAGAGAAAATAAAATGCGTTCGCAGCACCATACTGTATACCTATAAAAAGCTAGATCGTTTTCCTGTTGCCGCCTTTTGGTCTTATAAACATAAGCGTAGGCAAACTGCGAAAGTGAAAGAAATGAATTGCGTCAAAATGCAAATACGAGTCAATACTTTTATTGAAAGACCTGCCAAGCCTTCCCGGCCTTTTCCTCACTAAGTTAAACTTGTTAGGCGGTCCGACCGTCAGAATGAAACGCGAGGCAATAGGCAAATTCTATTTGTATTTTCAGAAAAACAAGACTGAAGCGCAGGCAAAAGAAAACTGCAGAAAAGAAAAGGAAAAACAAACTGCGGGATACGCATTGATGAGCAGAGACTCTCGTTTTTATTATTTGGGAGAATTATTTATGAGATGGGTGAAAAATTTCTCATAAGTTCGGAAAAACAATCTGTTTTGACAAAGGCGTTTTATTCAGCAGTGTGTCGTCACCATGACAACCGCAGCGCTAAAAAAGAGAAGGAAGCGTCCGTGATGTCTGCTAGCTAGAGCCTTTCAAAATGGAAAAAGTCAGCCATGCATGCCCGCGCTTTCGCTCTCAGCTGGAGAGAAATAGAGAGAAAGAGAGAAGAAATTGAGATCTGAATACAAAAATTTTAATTTAGAAAACAGAGAAAAACACTTGTTTGACGGCAAATATTAAGTTGGTTCCACTCGCATATCTAAGAAGCGAAACTCCTTCATAGCTTTTGATCTTTCCACATCTTCGTGCTTTGACACAATTTGCGGTGTTAATATCGTTGCCGGTGCATAGGTATTCGTATGCGTTGAGACAGAGTTATAAGTCGAAAAGGGTGGAATAGGTCTATTTACCCGCAGCAGCAGAACATCAAAGGCATCATCTTTTTGCTGCTTCCGAGTTCAAAAGCAATTTCAGAAATTACTCCTCAAAAAGACGCAAAGTCATTGCTCTGCAGTTTAATTTTGTCATTGCCTGATTCATTTGTTTTTCTTGAGCATGTCTTAAGCGTGTCTTAAGATGGGAATAAAGCAATTCGCTCGGATTGCTCAAGGAAGAACAAATGGCAGACAAAAAGGAGCTGTTGCTTTGATGTGATGAACTCCCGATAACTTGCCAACGCCAATAAATAGATTTACCAATTGGTTTCCGTAACAAACATTGCGGTGCGACAACAATGCCGCGGAAAATTAATCAAAAACGTCTATATCTGCTGGGAACTGCGTAGACGACTTTTGAGTGTTTTCAACGAATGCAAACATTCGCACGGTTCAGAGAAAAGCTGCTTTAAATTACTCATTTACGAAAATCTTGCGAGGTGAATTTCATTAGGATTAAATTTATGCTATTTGCGAATCTTGATTTGAAATGTTACTCTATTGCATTTTGAATGTTCGCAACATGTGCCTTGCACTCAAATTATTGCATTGCACTCATATTGAATTGTACCTATTTGATTTTTTTCACTTGCACTGGCCTTGTGTTGCAATTCAAGCTTAACCTCGATCAACTCATTTGCTCATTTGCTCATTTGCTCATTTGCTCATTTGCTCATTTGCATTTGCGAAGCATTTGCTGTGTATTTGAATAATTGCACGGTTGAATTGCATTCGTATTGCATTTCGATGGCATCTCTGTAAAAAAAATGCAGTTTGCCTTGCCAAATTTGTATTTGCAGTTCCCGTGCATGCGAAATTCACAATGCCATACAGAACTGGATGCAATTTGAATTGCATTTGAATCGTTTTTCCAAAGCATTCCAAATTTCAAAAACAACTGCACTTGATTTTTTCAACATTTGCATATCGTTGCAATTTGATACCATATAATCGCATTACGTCATTTTCTTGATACAACTAATGTAATTGGTCTTTCGAATAATAGCACATTGCCCTTCAAGGAATTAATTTAATCACAATGATTAAATTACAAAAGTAATTTAATTGAATGATTGCATTTCAGGGGTTTTCCCTTATCATATCCCACGGTATACACGTACATCAAGATATTTTAAAAGGTTAACATTTCCAAATAAAGCGAACAAATTATTGTTAAACTCTCAATTACAAAGTACAGAATCAGAATGGTCAAGAAGCAGCTTGAAATTGAGCAAATCCGGAATTATCTATCTACAATAGCTATAGCAAGAAACATACGAAGTTCTATTCGTATTTGGAGACCGTGAAAGCATCAAAAGCCTTGTGAGTCTGCGCCGAAGACTATCGGAATCGGAAATAGGAAGCTAAAAGATCTTGGCTATATGCGTGGGATTTCCATTCCGCAATGGCTTGCCCAAGGAAGCACGACTTGACAAACACCCTCTTTAAGCAAGGTGACCTCACTTTTTGCACAATCCTTTTATCCGAAGAAAGTTGGACACAGAATATCCCAACTTTGAAATTTCTTTCCACCCCCATATTCACAAAGAACTCTAAAAATATTAAATGCGCTGGTTGGTCCGCTAAAATCACCCATCATAGCTTGACAAAGAAAGGAAGATGCACTGATTGTCTTCATATTTTCGAGTGGTCCTCAAAAAATAAGCGAGCAGCCTATTTCTGAATGCGCTCCAAAGCAACCAGATGCGTTAAGCCGGGAAGCATATACTCCAGAACTGGCCCTACCTGAGATATAGGTAATATAGCTTTCTCGCGAATTCTGAGAGCTAATATCCTGTAATTCCTTTTTACAAAGTAGAGCGCTCTCCATGACTTTTAGTGACCGCTGTAATATGGTTCGACCACTCTAGTTTGTTGGGAACTTGGCAACATGTAACTTCTTCGCTGGGAGACCAGCTGAACTCCGTTCCAAAAGTAATCGAATATATCTCCCACTGAGTTCACCCGTAGAAAATCTGACGGGGGAACAGTTCTGAGGTTTTAACCCCATTTTTAGAAACTGTACACCGCTGGTAGCTTCTTGGAGAACTGTTCATCAGTAAGTGCATGAGATACAACACGCAATCATCGGCATGGAGACGAACCTATGAAAGACTTAATTCCGTGAGCAAAGTCATATACAATAAACAAGACTCGTAATGGCCCAGTAAACTGCATTGGGGAACACTGGATGGCATCCAGTGGGAGAGGTCCAGAAATCTGGTCCTCAACCTTGACAACTTGAGTTCCACCAGTGTTTGCCCAAGCCAGCTGAAAGTCGTCAGTGCCCACAAAGGCTATACTTTCCGGAAAAACTGCATTGTCCTGAATTCTTTGCTTCTGAATATCAGGCGGGAATAAACAATAATTGTTTGAATTCTTTGAAGATCTTGTGTGCAAACAGACTTCATTAATCTGGGGAAAACTTTGTCGTTTTAGGCATTTGAACTGCGAGTTGGGCTTTTGCTTCATTACCGGTTAGCAATAATTTATAAGTTTCGAACAGATCTCGCCATCAGAATATAACGAATCGATGGCATCGGCAAACATTAAACAACTCTTCATGCGACTTTCGTAATGGAATAACTGAACTCAACAACTGCACATCACACGCTGAAAAAGCATTTCCTCTTTTTCATTCACCGCTGTCTTCTTGAAAGAGATCGCTCGAGATCTTTTCAGCCGACATTCGTAAACAAGATGAAAAAGTGAAAATTGAAAGAAAAAACGAACAAAGCAATTCGAAAAGCTGATATGGGCACGGGCGGGGCACGGGTACGCCTGCGAATCTCATTACGTAAAAGGCCCATCGTGATGCGTCGACCCATGCATCGAGTTGATGAAGCCCATCCACCATCAAATACAGGAATCGAAAACGCGAGACTGATTTCAAGGAAGACGGCAACGCGCATCTGTTCATTCAATTTTTCTCAAAAGGCACCAATTCAGACGGAACATTTTTCCAGACTGTCTGAAATTAATTACGTGACTCCCCACCTCACCGCTCCTCATCCCGCGAAACAACTCCCGCTCCTATCCCGCCCTCTTTGACAGCTTTTCGCGTCTTCATCCGGAGTGGAGCTCCCCCCGAATGATATGAAGATAGTTGTTCTCCAGCATGCAGTCTGCCATATTAAATGAATGCGACGCCAGTTGTTAAGGCAGTTTTCACCCTCAAAATTGAAATGTTATTGGATCTTTTTTGGAAGAGTTCCAGCGGGCAAAAGAAGGGTCACTGCAGTGCTGCTAGCTGCATCCAACGAACAACGACCGAACGATAACGAGCGAAGGAACGAAGGTCAGATTCGATGTAAAGGCGGGCATACGATATATGAATGGGACCATGGTATCTATATTTTCCCGTCGTTCGGCATGGACCAACGAAAGCCAAAGCAAAAACCCAATATCAGGCCATCGGTGGAAATCATTGAGGAGGACATCAAATTCAATTTGAAAAGAGATTGTGAGTATCCTACCTACCTCACAGTTGCGTTACGATAACGTGTACCGTCCTCGACGCATGTTCGAAATTTCCAGAACATGCAAGAAAAACACTCTGAAGTTCAAGAAATCACGTTCAAGATAAAAGTCAAATTCATTCCTGAAACGTTGTGCATAAAAGTGCGAAAACGCAATTTTTTGATAATTGTTCTTTTTCGAAACCACCAATCCAAAAAGTAAAAAACGCAAGGCGTGAAAAAATTTTCATTTTTGTTTTTGAGCCACGCGCGACGCAGAGCACCGTTGTTGAGGTTTGCGTAACTTGGCTGCGATTTGTTGTTGTTGGATTTCATTGCGATTCAACAAGAGTCACAATCACATAAGCATTTCATGGATTGCTGCCGAAGTCAAGACTTGGGAGTAAAAAAACCACCGTTACTTATACGAATAACTGTACCGCCGACAATGCGTCACTACCGCCTCTGAATGGATCACTAAGAATATTTCACAAATCCGCAAAAATGGAAACTGAGCGAAGGAAATTGGAGGAGTAGGAGAGGCGGGAACTAGAGGCTGCCAATGCTCTGAGCAGGGCGGGATCCTTCAAAAAGAAGGCCTGATACGACCTGGAAATATTGCACGAATAATTTAGAATATAATGGTCAAAGAAAGGTTTCTTTAAACGGCAGCGGTCACACACGGCTGCCAAACCCAATGTGAAAAATTCCCCATCGCATGCGCTCGAATCGTTGAAAATCGCGTGTGATTCCCCCGAAAAAGAGATTCGGAGATAGTTTTTTCTCATAACGTTTGGATCGTAGTTGCTTTACGTAGTGACCGAAATGTGGCTTTGCTGTAAGCATTGGGCACTTTATGATCCTCAACGTAGCAATTTTCACCTTCAATGCAAGGGCAGACAGTCACTGAGTTCTGTCGAGACGAATGAGTCTCATCTCAGGCCAATTCAACAACAGCTCAGTCACGGACTGTGCAAAGTCGCCATGCAAACTGTCAAGTGATTGGTAAATGCCCATGGTGATCCGACGTCCCCTTGCTATGATACGAATAGCGAGCTTGGCAGCCGCACAACAGAGTAAAGAAAATCTTGGGGATACATCTTGTGAGAGGCACGGTACGAGATAGGTTGCTGAAACAAGATCAGAATCACTAGAAAAGCCATTCCAATACATAGGGAAAGGACATATTTTAAGGAGTAATGACAGGGAATCGGGCAGTCAACATATTGGACAACAAATTTGAAAAGTTGGACACACTGGCTCTCCTGTCAACCCACCGGATATAATGCCAGATGCACGCCGCTGAACATTCTCAAGGGATGTTATTTCACGGCGTTGAAAGGGATGCCACAAAATTGACGCGCATTCCAAAATGAGAAGGACAAGGTTGACGAAAACCCGACACTCCTGCCGAATTGGCGCGTTATTTGGGTTTCTATATGCCAGCGCAAAACGGCATTGATCTGGAATTTTAATGCTGAAAATGTTGCCATTTCCTCGTAATATCACCGACAGCATATCTTTCATATCGTTGTTTCCCTTTTACTTTGATATCCGCAGAGTACCTTCAAATTGAAAAACTTGGGTCGCAACGGGTGTTGTGTTTTCGCCAAGGGACCCAGAAATGTGCGAACTTACAATGTTGCAAAGCAAATGTTGCAATTCAGTAATGCCAAGAAACAGAATCAAGAAGCTACTCGCTGAGGAATTCGAAATTCCTGTCTCAGGATAAGACCCTGTATAGGTTACTGTCTGAAGAAAAGATAACATTGAATTGTTATAATCCCATTAACAATTTAAAAGTAATCGGTTTAACTATTTTATAACTGCCTTAGCCTTAAGCTACTTCCACAGTGTGTACAGAAGTCATTGAAAATCATTGAAAGCTAACGTTTGTTCCATCGGACGCCTTATTCGAACAACGAGATTTCACTTGTTTTCTTACGTTTTTCTTTTCTTTTCCATCATAAATCGCACTCCTCGTCAGACTGTATCATATGCAGGCATGAACGTTGTTCGCAGGATGATAATCGTATAGGTTTATTGGCTCATAGAATGGCAAATTTCGAACGATAGATTTGTCAACCCCATGTACAAACGTCCATAGTGCATTGGGCTTCAGCATCGATGGGCTATTCGCGGTGCAGAAGCCGTTTAGGGTTTCAAAATAAAACCGAAAGTTTTCCCTCCGTAATACTGCACATATCTACAAGGAGCAAACATTATCCCAAGGAATCCCTATGGGGTTTGAGGGTTGTGCCTTGAGGCTTGATGGGTCTTTGGTATATATTCTGAAGAGCATTTATTATGCGACGCTTGAGATCAGGCATTACTGTGTCCTCTGTACGAGTATATATGCTAAGTGCGATCTTTTGGAAAGTGGGTTAGCATGAAGAAAGGCGCAGAGCCGCATCGGACCCTGGATCGTTTTACACATTTAGACTATTACCCTAAAAAATATATGTATGTTCTTATATGCCCTGACCCTATTCGAAAGGATAAAGAACAACAAAAATCGCCAAACTTCAATCGGCTTCCAAAAGAAGGGAATGCAGGGTGCTTCGTTAATCTGCAACAATGCCCATCTTGTTGGTGCAAAAGTCTCCCATCCGAGCGCAAATTGAATGTTGGTGCTACCTTTGAAACGGGCATGCGAGTAGGTACATACTCGTATCGATCCCAATTTGAATTTTGAACCTTTCTCTCTCGGTTGTTGGTGTCATTTTGGTGGGGATGCCTCGATATTTTTTAAATGTTCACTGCTGCTGTGACCCTTAAAATATGTTTCACGTCCTTGTACACCTGGAACTCAGTAACTCAGGGACAAAACAACTCTGACATCAATTTTGCAAAAGGACAGAGATAGGTACCACCCTGTATGTCTTTGCATCAAGTCGATTTTCTGCAGCAGAGGGGGTGGCGATTGCCGCTGGCTGTTCCGATTTCGGACTTTTTCTCGCATCAAAATCGAATTTCAAGAGCCGCCCGACGGCCCGAAACTCAAATTAGGGCCACAAAATGTAATGCATACAAAACGAGGCGAATGCTTGCGGGGCTGCTTCGAGTAACTCATGCTGCCAGTCCAACGGGGATTGGAAAGTACCAAGGCCCATCCGCTGATGGCAACGAAGCATGGCCGGAGCAGCGGATAATAGAAGCAACCCAACCGGAGCCGGAAGCGGAACCAAAAGGCTTTCCAGAAAGCAATGCCTCCGGACCAGCAGCTGCGAGCGCAAATGGGTTTTGGGTTGGGGATTCGCCTCTGCCTGCCACAATAAAGCTCGGGATTTTTTTAGTTTTATTCCAATAAATAAAAATAGAGTTAAGCCCAATTTCTTTTTGGACCCATTTTCCTCAAACTGGAAGACGGAGGGCGTTGTTCAGGCGCTTGTTTCCATCTGTTTTGACGAAAAATGTCAAATTTTATTCAAATCACGTGCATTGCGCGGCTCGCAGGAAACAGCTAACTCTTGTTTGCAGTGCAACATCACGTCAGTGTCGCTATTTTATGGTTGGCTGTGATCTTAAAACAATTTCCTTTCTACACAATAAAAATACAAACGCAAAAAAAAGAATAAAAAAAGATGATATAAGGTATACATAATGCAAAAAATCACTGCTGCACGATGACAAATAAGGGTGCTGCCGACGGCATTAGACAAGCATTTTTTGACAATTTCAGATTCACGAACAGTGGCCGATACATGGAAAGTTAACTGGGGTGGGGTTAAATCTCAACTGGATGGACAAAATATTCATTAATGCTTGAATACCTGCTTTATTTTGTATGAAATATTTTACAACTAGCGGGTAGCACCCAGTGCTCAAAGTGAACCAGCAGGTAACAGTGCAGGTGAAGGGCACCTTCTGCAGCGGTTGGGCATGTAATTAAAATTGACGTATACGTATAATCGAAGAAAAAGATGGTTGTTTTTCATCAAAAGGCAATCTTTCACAGACTTGAATTCCAGAAGGAAGTCAAATCCACCAGATCCCCAGCGGGGATCAAAAATGCGAGTAAGTTCCCAAAATGGCGAACCTGTATTAAATGCTTGAACTGCAGCGTCGGTCTACCTACATAACAAAACAATGTTGATGTCGGCCTGGCTTTACGAGAGCTTTCTCTCGCGGCCTGGGATGTCGGGAGTACACCAGGCTTGAACAACGTCGTAGAACATTTTGGGTGCTTTATCTGGCTTTATACTCGTACATGTATCTGCAGATGAATGAGCGGTGTTGCTTGCCGTGGGTATCAGACGCGAGCTTGGGGTTTAGCCCACGCTCGCCTGACTTGATCTCACAAGACAATTTTTGTGGGGTCATCTTAAGTCTGCAGTCAATTGGAACCGGTCGCACATCAGCCAACTCGCAGGGCCAACATCGCCCAATCATGTGCTGCAAAGTAACAACCGCACGTTGTTAAAGTCCGGAATGCCCCACAGTAGTATGCCCGGCAGTAGCGAAGTAACAGTGTAACTTCGAGCATCTGGGTGGAATAAGCTTTTGGGAAGGCTTTGTTCCATTTCCAATGCAGGTGGATGAAAAGCATGAAAATTGTTATTCGATGGTGATCAATGGGATTTACTCCAGCTTCATACGCCCTTCCTGAAAGATATTATATTCTGTCTGAGCTTAAGCCTGAGCACAGGTTCTCTGCCAACATCTGGGGAAATGGCAACCATCACTTCAATAGACAAGAAGGCTCAAAATCTGATGCCGCTAACTATAGTCCCATCTCCATCACAAGTGCCTGCTGCAAGCTTCTTGAACACTTTCTTGACTGCCATATTCGCAATTTTCTTGAATCTCACAACTTGTTCTCTCCCAAACAACATGGCTTTCGCTCCGGTTTCTCTAGCGAGTCCCAGGCTTCAAGTCTTGTTCATGATTTGACCACTGAGCTTGGTGACTCAGGCCAGACCGATGCAATATTTCTTGATATTGCGAAAGCATTTGATGCTGATTCTCATGCAACTTGGTATCGATGATATTTCCTGTTCGTGGGTTTCTAATAATTATTTGTCAAATCATCTTCAAAGTGTTAAAGTTTTAATTTCCAAGCCTGAGCTGTGACCGATCACTTCTGGACTGCTACAGTGCAGTGTTCTTGGTCCCTTACATTATTTTAATCTTTCTTGGCGATCTGCCCCCTGTTCGTATTAGCGCAACAACATTCGTCGTTTCGCTGACGACTGTGTTTGATACCGAAAATTTGTTCCCTTACTGACTGCCACGATCTTCAGAACGACCTAAGGACTACGTTGGTGTCAGAACAGCGGTATGAAACGTACCCAGAAAAATGCAAAGTTTTATCTTTCACAAACAAACTCAATCCAATTGTCAAAATCACTCCATTTATGGTGTTGTGCTTGATCTTGTTGACAAAATAATTTATCCTGGTGTTAACTTCAGTCCTCACTACCGATATAACTTTGTTTATATGCACATAAATACCAGGACGTTTTGAGCAATCTTGCTCTGTTCATCCTGTTTCATATACTTTTATTATAATAGAGCTCGTATGGCCATTTTTTTCATCGCCGAAATTTTAGGGGATGTCCTCCAAGCACCAGAGAGCTTGCTTATTTTGCATTGTAGACCTCAGCTTAAATATGCATCGGCCGTTTGGGACCCGTTTACATTGCTGCTGACCTGTGCTCACTTGAAAAAAAAACACAGCGTTTGGGAGCTCGTTTTGTTACTGGAAAATATTCTCGATGCAGCAGTGTGTCTGAGATGATTTCAAAATTAGGTAGACTTCGCTACATATCAGAAGAAAATTCGGCAGGAGAATATGCCTATTCCCAAATGGTTTCTAACATAGGTGGTTGGAGTGAATTGTTGCTATTAATTCTGCAACCAACGTATATTTCTCCGTTTGACCACCAATTCAAATTAAGGACTCTTCCATGCCCTAGAACTAAAAAAGTGC
>JASGXE010014255.1:0-12472 GCA_030068105.1 Sinentomon sp. SZTP_YWyxl | reverse complement strand
TCTTCCGCCGGTTTCAGTGACCTCTGTTTTTTCCGCAGTTGTTTTTTGAGGTGCGTCAGAACCCAAGGATCGACTCAATCCTTGGGGTCACCCCAGGGAGAAGTGCTCCGGAGTAGCGTTACCTATAATCCGAGGTTGCAGGTGTAATTTTTAGCATTGAAGTATTAAAGGGAGAAAATTATACCCGCAACCTCGGATTAACGCCATTCCAGAGCACTTCTCCCCGGGGTAAGTGGCTTTTTCTGTATATCCTGAGAACATATTGATGGGCAAAAAGTAACAGTTGTGGTTTTTGGGTTCGCCTAATGCAAACGTAAAGGAGTCAGCAGTTTTACGACATTAATTTATGTGGCCGCAAAATACGGAGCTATTCTGAATACCCGGGCCATAGGCGATTTTTTCAGACTTGAAGCACGGGGCAATGTAATTCCCCATTTAGCATGCGCCGCAAAACACATTACATGAAGGAATATGCATTTAACTGTGCTCACCAGATGGGGAATAACATTGCCCCGTGCTTCAAAAGTCTGACAAAAATCTCTTATGGCCCGGGCATTTTGAATGTCTGAGTACGAAGATATAGGTACCCTGTTTGCGTATCACGAGCCTCGAAATCAACGCTTTCACAGTTCTGTTGTTTGAAAGTCGCAAAATACCGGAAGTAAAACGTGTAACATCACGACCTTGAAATTGCTTATTCCGTAATGGTTTGTTATTGTCCAAGGGAGTAAACATACCTATCTAGTTGGAGCAAACATCCTGGGCTTGAATACCGACCACACCATGCACAGCTTTTCTCCATTCGGAGCCGATTTGTGATTTGCCGATTTCACATATTCAGCAAAACAGTTTGCATAAAAACGCAGCAAAATATTTTGCCCCCACAATTTTCGTTCGACGAGTACAATCGGCGTGCGTGCGAGTTATACATTTCTTGATCAAAAGCAGCAACAAAGTGCAAAAACAAAAATTGCTTGTCTCTTCGGACCTTTGATGGATACGCAATAACCAGCAAACTCCTGTGTAAACAGCTAACCGAAGGAAGCAAGGGTCGTGCATTTGGAACCCGTTATTTTTCCATGAGGGAGGCTTACAGGGCGAGCTGGTCGAATTGGAGCATGATAGGGCAAATATATATCATTTATCCTGTTTTACAGCAGTGTTTTTCCAGAAGACCAAAGAAATTGTGGTGTTGACAGTCGCTTTTTGCAGCAGGACATCGTTTTCAACATTTCTCATCTAATATGGGTTGTATGGTCTGCATAAATTCTCTGAAAAGGTACCTTTCTTTTGCATTTTGGCGAAATGTTGAATGCTTGTTGGCCGCACAGTCTGTTTTCCAGTACCAACGAGAGGGTAAACATCCATTCGGATTGATTTGGAATGCGCTGTTTTCGCTGTTGACAAATTCAGGAAAGTTCGCAAAAGTGCCCTTTCGACTCGTCGTGCGATTCTCTTTTTGCCAATTTGTTTGTGTGCGGAAGTCAGGTGGTTATTGGTTGGGGTGCGGCAACTGCGAAATATATTTGCGAAAACATTGTTTTTCCGCAACAATTCTGCATTCCTGTTGACATCCACTTCCTCTCATGCGCAGTTCGTTTTCCCTCTCGCTTTCTCCTTGCCTGAATACCAATAAAACAGGCTTCAGTGGCAAAATAGCACCCGAGCTTCTCTCATGAGACTGCCGCATGGCGTTTTTGCAAGCAGTTGAATCCAGTGTTTTCCAGTTGGCCGCGGTCAGGGAACGGGAACTGCAGAGTGTAGCGACGTGGAGGGGTTATGCCTGCTTCTGCTCTTGCGAAATTCTCTGCAGTTACTTTGCAAAAGGCTATGCAAGAACTGCTGATGCAAAAACAGCCTCCACAGTGGAGAAAGTTCAATTTGTTATAGAACAGACAGGTTCTCTCTAACCCTGGCTCCAGCTAGCACGCAGCAAACAGCTGATACCGGTGGGTTCAGCGCCTCTCTTCGCCTCGTGCACTCGCACCTATTTATATTGTTGCCATGCCACGAGCTGATTTCAGTCGACTGCAGTCCGGAAGGAGGTGCTGCTGTATTCAGTTTTATCCGGTTCTCTAGATAGCAGGTTTATTTCAGGGTTTCAGGGTCCTTCTTTTTGTTGTTTTCAGCAAGCATGCGTCCGAATGAGTGAGTCACGCTTGGATATGGCGTTAGCGTTGTGTTTACCTGATTATGCGTTGGCTGAGGGAGACCAGCATAATCGATTGAAAATGGCTAATGTGGTCAGTAGATATTTGGATATTCCGTCTCAACAGATATTTCGAGAATTCTTGAGGGCTGTTGATTTTCTTGTGACGGCCGTGGAGGATTTGATTGCTGATTGGCAACGGAACTTTAGGAATTGATCGGATGTCATTTTTGAACAACGGCATTTTGATTGCAGCCATCTCACGCAGAATGGCAATGACGCAATCTTCAATTGCGGAAAGACTTAGCGACGACCAACGAACTCCATGACAGTGGGTCGATGAAAACAATGGTCGCCGGCGTGGGTTTGCACGAGCACGCTTGATCTGCTGGTCATCATCCGAATAATGTCGCCAAGCCTGAAAGGGCCTGAACGCAGAGTTCCATTGTCAGGGTCGCAACGCATCAAATGACTCCTCGTGTTCGCCAATTGTTCTTTTTAATTGTTTCAAATTTGTTTGGAGGCGAAACAACGTGGCGTGATGCGTGCGTCAGACATTGATGAACGATGAACACGAGTGACCATCATCAGAGATGCAGTGTCTGCCTCTGCTGCAGCAGCATCCAGCTGATGTTTTGCAAAAAATACCCGATAAAAAAACAAAACAGACACTGTTTTGCTTTCGATTTTGCGCAGGATTTTTTTATCCCTGGCGCTTATTTACATTTGCGACACCAATGTTAGGGGTACAAAGCAACGGCCTGAAACGAGCATCCTTCCAGAAGGTTGGTTTTGTGGCAGCAAGATATTGAGGTTTGGACAAGTATGGTTTGGTTGGGGAAGGAAATTGGCGACATATTGGGCCAGTTAGGATAACCAGATTACTTTGGTTGGGACCGGTGACTGGGGCAGAACGAACTGAGGCAAAAATGGAAAAATGGCTGTTTTTTTTTTCATTTCTCCGGGTTAGGTTAGGTCAGGTTAGGTTGGGTTAAGTCAGTACAGGTGTAAGCTACCACCTCCATGCAAAAAAATCCCTCCAAAACTCCCTCCTTTGTCCAATTCTGCCTCAGTCCACTTCTGCCTCAGTCCACTTCTGCCTCAGTCCACTTCTGCCTCAGTCCACTTCTGCCTCAGTCCACATCTGCCTCAGTCCACTTCTGCCTCAGTCCACTTCTGCCTCAGTCCGTTCTATCCCAGTCCCCCGATCCCTTTGGTTAAGTTATTCAGTCCGTGATAATTTCTCTTACCGGAAACGCGATCGGACGAGCAGAGCAGTCTCGGTCTGCAATAGTGGCCTATATGTGCAGAGAGGCACAGCAGAGGTTATTAAACAATGCATGCGACCCATGACGACCGTTAGGCACAAGAAAAAAGCACAGCTTTCTGACTTTGGTACAGGAAATGTAAAAATGCGCAAGTGTCCGCTTCCTCTGGAACAAGTAATGATTCCACTTGGACTTCACCATTTGCCAAATTTGAAAAAAATTCTGAATATTTCGCCTGGGAACTTGACCTCCTGGCAATTCTCTACTGACAAACTCTGTGTCACGTGTGAGACAATCAAATGACGTGTACAAAGTGGTAGGTAAATTTCTAAGTTCGATTCCCCAAAGTTCGACTGCCATTTTTGCTTTTCCCGGTTTCGATTCCGCAGAAGTTCGTTTCCCAAGAGTTCGCTTCCAAAAAGTTCGATTACTCAGATCGACGGAGCTTTCAGAAACGAGCTTTCGCACGGAAGTCAAAATCCTACTGCGGCTGCAACCCATCATCCGAGTTGCAGCCGAAGCCCATTTCAAAGTTGGCAACCAAAAAGGCAAGCGAGTTTCAAAAAATGCCATGCCACAATGCAATTCTTTTGGCAGACCCCGCGGTGGACCTGAGACAAACGTTGACCAGACAGTTTTCTGAATAATGCAACTGGCCAGGACGCCATCACTCGCCAGGGACCGGTCCTTCGCCTGTCTTGACCGGAAATCCGAATGACGTTCCCAAAATGAAAGCAATATTTACCTCGTCTTGCGCGTGACACAGCGTTTTGATAAAACCATGGCACGTTTGTGACATTGACGCAGTTTCTGTTTGATTTGGATGGCAACGCAAATCATTTTCAGCCTTTTGATTCTGTCTCAGCCTGGGCAGTCACTAGTCAGCCCAAAACAATCTGAAATGAATGACGCCGTTCACACCAAGCAGAACTGGCAAAAACTAGATGGATTGACATTGGCATGCTGCAGGAAATCGTGGGAATGTTTGGCATTTGTCTGGGCAGACATATCAATTTTTTCAGTTTTTCATTTTTCGAAATTCAATTCCCACCGAAAAGAAAACCTCGTCAGATTTCACCGTTTTGAAAAGGTTGCAAGTTGATTGGAGCCTGCTGAGGAGAATTCTGAACTCCATCCTGTCGCAGGTTGGATTTGTTCAAATTTCCGTTTTTCGGCACAATTTGGTCCCTCCAAAAAAACTCAACAATTTTTTTTGTTTCACCTTCTGCAAACGTGCATGCAAAAACTTTGCTGTTTCTCTCAGAGTGTTTTCCTTGGACTCAAGCTGGTTCCAAGCTCTCTTGTTTTCCACTTGTCCAACCATCCTCATCCCAGAGACGAGTCAGCCCCCGTTATTGAGTTGAGAGGTCGTGATGTAAAAAAGTTGAAAGCTTAGCTTCTGGCCAGCGATTCACTTGCCCTTGTGGCTGCTTCTCCGTCATTTTTTCCGCAGACGAATGCGGAATGACACAATAATTGGCACGTGTGAATCGTTGAAATGATCATTTCGCCGTGTTTTTGTGCAATTTGAAAATTGCGCAGTTGAAGCCTACATCGTTGTTTCGTTTTTTGTTTCTTCCTCCCACACCGCGTTTCTGACACTTTTCGTACTTTGATGCGAACCTTTCTTTCTTT
The DNA here is from genome assembly GCA_030068105.1 of Sinentomon sp. SZTP_YWyxl. Classification (NCBI taxonomy): domain Eukaryota; kingdom Metazoa; phylum Arthropoda; class Protura; order Sinentomata; family Sinentomidae; genus Sinentomon; species Sinentomon sp. SZTP_YWyxl. The sequence goes on along the minus strand of JASGXE010014255.1, from coordinate 7,420 downwards.
TCCTGCGATTCGAGCCGGGAAGAAAAGATTTTGCAATGACAATTGTTGGAAGTTCCTGCAGCATGATCTGAACGTTGATTTGTGGCTGGATATGATTTGTGGCTGGATGAGATTTGTGGCTGGATTGTGAAGATGTTGGAAGTACCGGCAGCCAAACCAAACGCAGGTCTGAAATGATCGCCGCCGGTTATGATCGCCACGAAACTAGCAAGCTTGCATTGAGATGTGCAATCTGGGATACAAAAATTCCGGATAAATTTCGGTGGATGCTAGGTGTTGTCAAAATGTGAATTTCCAATGCTAACCACGTCATCAGAGCTATGCTTTGATTTTTTAGCTCCCGAGCTTGGTGGAGGGCATCAAGCGAATTCCGCAGTCCGCAAGCTGGCTGCAGCTGTAAAGTCGTTTTCCTATTGTTATAAGCATCTATTGTTATACCTATACCTGTTGCTGTAGTTAAGTAGCCGTGTGGCATATCCTAAATCTTTTTTCACTTTTTATCAGGTTTTGGGCACAGGTTTGAGAATTTATTTTTACATAGGTACATAATTTGCCTGGCCAAAAGTGCAGGTTTCGTTTTGATCAAGTCTATCGCCAAGTTGACATTGGTCCTGATTTGATGGAGGAGTGAGGAATGGAATTTGCTGCTCTCTTTTGGATACACTCAAAATAAGCAATCATGATGTCAGCTGAATAAGTTGTTGGAAAAGAGCTTTTTTCGCGATAACTACAGTCGACCCGTCTCATTTCTTCCGAGATATCCTGCTTGATCTTGCGGGTCAACGAGGTGGAAAAAACAATGAGAGGTCACACGGAAGAGAACCTCCTTCTCACGACGAATCCCATCACCAGTGACCTTCTGGTTGGCAGCGAGAAGGATCCCGAGGAGGACAAAGATAAATCGCAGTACCCTCAGGTCGACCATCTCAACGCCAGTATGACGTCAATGCTGTCAAACCTAGGTCACATCCTATCCGAGACTGAAGACTACGAGACCGCAAACGAACGGGCAACTCTGGAAATGCTCGAGTGGGAGAGGTCACAGAAGAAACATCGTCAAGAGAAGCGCCAAGAGCCGGAAAGGTCGTCTTTCCGCCGGAAAAACAGTATTATCAAAAAAGGTGTTGACTTTAGTGATGCGAACACCGAAGAAACAAAGCCACTTAGAGACGGCCTTAACCCTGACTTGCACACCGGCAGTCACGGCCATCTCACACCGCCTCTATCGGACTTGTTCAGGGCGAACAGTGCTGTGCTAGAATTCAAGAAGCTGCCACTAGATGACGAAGCATCGACTGAAACTGTGATTGTCGTCCCGAAGAATATCACTGCTCAGGTGAGTACTTTGCATTTAAAAAATTACACGTTTCAGCCGCGCGATGTAGTGCGGCAGAATTAATGCGCAGGTGCCCACTCATACATGTGTTTTTCCCAATTAACTGTTGCCTCTGAAACTTTTTCTTACTTTTCATTCTTATGCAGGCGGTAGAAATTAAAGCGCCAGATTTCAACAGAGATTTCTGGAGCTGTCAGATTTTGACTTCGATTAGGCATAAAAGAGTATCTTTAATTTCTGCAGCATGCGAGTTTTTGCTAAAATCTGAACAGTGGCAAATTTTTACGTGTACGTATGAGTACGTACGTATGAGTACATTAATTCCGCCTCCATTGACAATTGAAGTGTCTGGAAGTCTGTTCCACAGAGCAGACAACCCCAGGTGTGCTAATTATCAATGCGGAAAACTTGTTGATTTAAATCCTGTTTAGAATCGTGGTTGAGACACATCTGATTTGGATTCTTGGCATTCCTAAAAAGTGTCCTGCATTATCCTTGGCATTTTGGGAGAGTTCAACATGGAACTGACAAGTTATCTGCACTCTTAATCTGTTGCCAAAATTTCAAGGTACTTGGAATTAAAAATTGTGGGCGAAGATGAACGAACGCATGTCACCGACGAGAGGTGGTGCACTCTGGTGGAATTTTGCAGAAAAAATGTCTGCCCCGACCAGGAACAAAGTCTACCGACAGCCGACTATTAGTGATGGACTTCGGCATTTTTCGTCCCCAAATTTCGTGCCTCGTGCCCCATTGGGCCAATGATGCATCGACTTTTGCCTGACAAATTTTAAAATAACCTTTGTCCGTAGAAGCGCAATTGTTGCATATTTCGAGACTTTTGGAAAATTCCTCTTGGTAGGCTACTTTTAGTAACCCGCAATTGGAAGGAATCGCTCAGTCCCAGCCAGGTCTGCGAGGAGTTTTTCGATGATGTGTTTCGATGCAGTTGCTTCACAATCAGGGACGTTCAGAAACGTGACTCAGCAATGCAGTGCAGAGGTGGAGGAAAGCAAGACTCAACCCCAATACGTTGTTATTGAAAGGGGTTTATTTTCCCCTTTTACAACTGAAGTTGAACTTGAAGGTGACAGCTGTATTGTGACTTTGGCGACCAATATTATTCGAATAAATTTCTCGGAAACATACTCGAAAAATAAATAAATTCTATTCAAGAATCCCTGGGTGAACATGTCGTTTGTCATTCACCATTTTCTTTTCGTCTTGCAAAATATTTGGATATTTCCAAGTGAAAAAATAAGCATTTTCAATTTTTCACGCAAAGGCAGAGAGCCAGCGCAAGTCTCTTGGCGCAAACAATTTAAATTTATCTAAATGTTTCTTGCAACAAAATTCAAAAAGTGACACGGTGCTTCAAATTTTCCCTAATGCTTGACATTTTTGGCAAAGTTATCTGCAGTATTCGAGACAGTATGTCTGTGGATTAGACTTTTCTTGGAGCTTCAGACCGTAGCTTTTGACCCCGGGATGACTCCTCCTTATAACTTCAAAGTATAGACCCGTGAAGTTCCTCTGCACTTTAAACATCCAGTTTCCGATTCTCTGCGCCTCCGCTATATTTGTCCCAGAACTTCCTTCTGCGCCTTCCCAGGTGGTCAGTTTGTCAACATAAAGCAAAAAAAAGTTTGCTTATAATGGGTGCAATTTCTGGGAATGATCGTGCCACCTCAGGACTTGGCAAAATTAAATCACAATTAAACGTGCAATATGGCAGTGAGTTGACTATCCAGCGACAAGTATGTCAGAATCTTGTGAAGTGAATCGGAACATCGTTTAATCAGGTCAAGGTTGAAGTTGAACCTCCTCAACCAGAGGAACTTCCTCATTTTCGAATACGTTTGGTTGAAGAAAGCCCAGCTACATATTGGATTTTTCGGCTGCTCTCATGCGAACTCAAATCCCTCGAAAATGGAGGAAATCGCATGTCTGGCCTGGTGGAACGACTGTCTGAATGTGCCACCCATGACATGAAAATTGCCGAAAAGTTGCTGTCACCGCCGTTGCTTCAATTCTTGAAAATCAACCGTGGAGACCCAGGCATATACGGCGCTTTAAACCTTGACATGTTTATAAGCGTCCTTTATCTGCCTTGGTGGAAACCTTTTTATCTTGATCAACAATTTTTGAGAACTAGATTGTTCCACATCTCAAGCTGAGGCTGAGTTGCCGATCCAAACTATGGTATGTGACTTTTGGTCGATGCACGATGAAGTGAGATTTTGACCTTTTTAGTCGCCAAGTTCTGCCAAACACCCTGCCTCATCAATTTAACGACTTCTTCGGTGCTTGTGTCTTAAGGCTCATGATTAGCAGTTCTGCATTGACAACAGGCCTCGCTCGCTTCCTGTCAATTATAATTGAACCATCAAAACAGGCCAATGGAAACAAGAGCAACAACGGACAACAATAAAACATTGCGACAATTTAAGTGAGACCAAATGCAGTGCCAACTGCTGCCAAGCCCCCTGAAAACGTCTGACTGAAGATCAGAATGCCAAGGAGCGATGCGATCGCACGTGGAAACTCCCAACATGACGATTTGAAAGATCTGTCGCAAGGCTGGCTGGAGTGTCAGAGAAGGCCATTGTCCTGTCCTGCAATTCGCGAACTGCTCTAGTTCAACTTGTGCTCTTGTTTCGAAGTCTGCGTTCGCCCGGCTGTCGCAGTTTTGACCAGCAGGATGATTTTGGGTGATTCATATCGAAGCGAAGCCGTTGTTTCACAGGGAGAACATTCAATTAATTTTTGGTTTAATTAATTGAACGACGGCTGCATTCAGAATGACTGCGTTTTGCGTTTTTGCTGGGAAGTGGGTCTGCCAACTTAAGTTGCAATCGACCCACACAGTCCGTTTTGAGTTGCACTGCACTGGTTTGCCCAAAAGGCTGTTTGCTGTTATTTGTTGAAGTTCTCTTGGGACCATTTGGGGTGTTCCAACGAAAGATGGCCTCTTTCAGCCCACAGATAGGCATGGTTTTCTTGTCCTGTGTTTTTGAACCTGACTGCTGCAAGGAACTGGTTCCGGAGGACTGGTCTTCCACCGCTTGTTGCTACTGCTGGTTGGATGACATCAGGCAAACACGCCCTCTTTTGCTGCTTGAAAACTTTTAAAATTTTTGCATAGTTGCACGTTTTGGAGCATTTGGCCTCCGCAACCAATTGCGAGTTAAAATGCCGGTTTGCTTTGTCAGCAAATTCAAAACAGGAGGTATATTTCGCAGCAAATCGCTTGCAAAATTCTGGAAGGGCATAAATATTTTCATAATTTGTTGCCATTTGTACCTGTTCGGCGACAACTCACTCCAGTTCAGTGCGTTTTATTTTCTGTTCGTATCGGTTTGTGTTCCTCAAAGAAATCGACAACAACCAAAAGTGCTCGAGTCACTCGTCCGTGGTTTATTGCTTGTTAAATTGAGTTTTGATGCTTCTTTTTGACGACACACACTGGCTTAATTTTGAGCTTTGCAACGAATTTTTTGTTTTGCTCTTTCTTGTCGAACGAGTCAGACGCATCAATTACTTAACATTTCAACATTTCACAAACGCTGTTTGCTTTTTCGGGCCACACCCGTTGGAGTTTTACCAGGCGTGATTTATCCAGATATGTGTCTCTATTTCCTGCAACTATCAGTCGGCATCAGTTGAATATACCTACAGTGGCGGATCCAGCCCGCTGCGAAGGAGTGGGGGCACCGCGCCTCCTGGAGAATTTTGGCCGGCTCCGGCCAACAGGATACAGAGCCCCTGGCAGAAAAGAGATTTTAGTATTTTGGGTTCCTTGTGGACGCAAATTTGCGGGATTTCCGAAAATTTCAGAAAAGGTACATTATTTTCGGGAAGGGGGCGATCGCCTCTGGCTGAAAGGCATTGTGTTAAAACTTTGAACGAACATTCTGTCTCCTTCCAGTAGGCGTTTTAGAAGTTTCTTAGCATTTTAGAAGTGCCATTATCTCACTTTATCGTGTCGCGATGAAAGTGTCTCACTGAAAAACTGCTTTTTTGCTATAGGGCCTATTCACGAATATAGGTAACTGTAGTTCAACTCATGCCACCTAAAAAATTGCCATTTGGTTTTTAAGTTCACAGCGCGAAGCTGTAACCAAGACCCCATTTTGCATCTAGCGCTTGCCCTCTTGCGGTTTTGCCACAGGTAGAGTGGCGTCACAGAATTTTTCGTAAGGCAAAATTGTGACTGTCAGATTTTATACCAAGAATTCCTTACTGCAGTTTGGAGATTCTCTTTTTCCAGAGATGAATCTGACACCTTCAGAAAGCTTTGCTGCAATCTGGAACTTAATTTATTTTCCGCCTGCTGCATAAGAGTATGGAAAGAAGAAGAAAAAAATAGTTTCAAAGGCAGCATTTAGGCCTATAAATGGGGAAATCACATGTGTGGGAAAACATTAATTCCGTCACTACCAACTTGGATGAAAGAACACATTTATGCTATTTCTTGTCCAAGACTATACCCACATGACATAGCAAATAACCAAAATCTGCTTAGAAATAAACAGATCATCCTATCGGCATATTGACACCCTTGCCAACTTTTCAGGTGCCACTCAGACTAACCAATCAGAGGAGCATTTTGACATGTTTTGAGCATAACGATTGCAACAGGAATAAACTGCTTGTGCATAGAAAATTTCAAAGGCAGTCACTGTTTTGGGACACAAGCGCGACAAATTGTCCATTGTCGGATATCTGGTTATTGAAAATCAGGTTATCTGAGGATATAGTCAGCAATGAAAGTGCTTCTACGGGCCGACACTTTTGTTGATCTAAACCAGTTGCATCTGGTTCAATGCCTAAATGACTACGAGGTGGGAGCCAGTAATTTGGAGATTTTTTTTGTTCTATCAACGTTGATCAACAGAACTGCTTTGGAGTTCAAAATTTCAGGAAGGCCGTCATTTTGGGGACTCAGAGCGGCGAATATGTTCATTGACTCGGGATGGATCTTTTTGAAATCAGCGTTATTCAAGGATATAGTCAGCCATGAAAGTGCTACTACGGGCGGACACTTTTGTTGATCTGAACCAAGTGCTGACTGGTCCGAAGCCCAAATGTACGATAGCCCTAAGTTCAAGTTTGGAGTCCATGTTTTTTCTGAAATGTCAATTGTCAAGTCTGACCACGGGACATTCAGATTGTTTAAGCTAGGCAAGTTTTTCCCGAAATGGCATTTGTGGGCGTAAGCCCTATCTACCTACAGTCGGTTTTTGACTGTTCGACTCTGGGTGGAGAAATTGCCCTATATCCGCGAAATTCCACTGAAATGGGCTCAATAAAAGTCAATGATTTTCGTCTGATGATGCTGGATTCCCAGGGCGTGGGGCTGTGGCAATGCCACATTTTCTTTCAAAATTGTCAAAAATGAACTCCAAGCCCAAGAGGAAATGCGGATTGGATGCACAAATGGGGGCAGGCATTGGCCGAGTGGTTCCAGTTTCCCAATCAGAGGAAAATTTGACACCTTGCTTTTTTCTCGAGCACTTGGTCGAGCACTTCTCTTCTCCACTTGGTTGAAGGAACAATAACCATCACCTTTAGACAATTGCTACAAATGATAAGTTGAAGCGAAACGCAGGTCACGCAAGATTTGGCTTCTTTTTTGTCGAACCAATCTGGGTACCTTTTCATTGTTGACATTTCAAAAGCCTGCAATTTAGATTGATAGGTTTAATTAAGTCTTTTGGCCCTCCCCAGTGCCCTCCCTAATTGGTGTCATCATACATCTGCCAAACAATTTGAATTGTTGTTCGTGGGCGAATGCAAATCATGTGAACGAATTGGGAAGGACAATGGTTTTTCTTGACGTTGCCCCAACAACCAACAGGTAGCAACAGGTGGGCCTTTCGTTCGGCAAAAGCATATATTTTCGAATGACAGACGTTTCTCCAATTCTCAAAATGCTATTCCACTTCAAGCATTTCGAGCGATTGTTTTGGGTGCAGATACGCCACTTTATCAAGATATTTGGGTAATCGACGAATAAAGATGAGGTTAGATCCAAAAAAAATCTAACAATCCTAAATTTTCCTAAAGTTAACCCTAACTAAC
>JASGXE010014254.1:0-12424 GCA_030068105.1 Sinentomon sp. SZTP_YWyxl | reverse complement strand
AGTAAGCTCATGTAATAAAGCCAAATATTTATTTTTATGAGTTAAAGACCTACTCCTATGTTTAAAAGCTCTTTTACATCTGTGCTCCAAGTTGCGGATATCTCTATTGAACCAGTTTGGATGAGAATTTTGGGTTTTGGTAACAATTGGAACAGAGCTTTGCACATTGAAGACAATTTTTGTGAAAAAGTCCCACATTTGCTCCAAATCTCAGTTGTGGGATAAGAATTTGAAGAAAACAAGGTAATTTTCCAGCAATTCACTAATTGCCTCAACATTCGCTTTAAAAAAAAATGGGGATAAACCGAGGAGTGCAAGGGGCTGCGACTGATTTAGAGGCCAAGTCCACATACACCAATTCATGGTCACTCAAACCACCCTCAACAACAATTTCTTCAACCAGTTCCACTGGCCTAACAATGAACCAATCAAGTGTGTTTGAGACACTGCCTGAGATCCTAGTTGGCACATGTACAACCTGATGAAGATGAAACTTATGAATGAATGCAATAGCTTTTAAACAAAGACCTGAATCAGAAAAACCGGATTTCACTGTAAGATCGGACCAGTTGATGTGAGGCAGATTAAAATCTCCCCCAATAATAATTTTTTTGTTCATATTTTGGTAAAATCCAAGATCTCTCAACCGATCAGTGAGAACTGAAAATAGATTTGACCTGTCAGAAGGAGGTCGATATACACCAAAAATTACTAATGGGGTATTCGAGTTGAAATGTCTGCCAAGGAAAAGCCTACAACCAACAAACTCATGATGAGTGCCCCTAGCAATTAATTCAACTGGATAACAAGTCCGAATACCAATTGCCACACCACCACCATGTAGATCCCGATCTCTGCGAAAAATGCTAAAACCTTTTGGAAAAACTTCATCATCAAAAATCTCCCCGGAAAGATGGGTTTCGGTGAGAATAAAAATGTCCGGCTGGAGGAGAGAGATGATGCTGTCAAATTTAGCTTTTTTCCCCCTGAGCCCTCTAATGTTCAGCTGAAGCACTCGCATTTTATCAAGAGAAGAAGAACGAAGCTCTGAGATGGGGGGGCTTAACTGACCAAAAACTGGTGAAAGCTGATGATTATCCTTTATCCTATCTCTGGTCGCTTGCTTACAATGCCCAAAAAATGATTAAAATGAGAAATGAGACAGCTTGAAATAGCATAAGAACCCGACTCTGAATAATGTAATCGATCACTAGACATGGAAAAACGCTGCACAGATGTCAGATTCACAAATTTGACACCATGCAATCGACACCAATCAAATAGAGCATTATTTATTGCATCAATCTTAACTAGATCAAAACCAGGGCGAGAGGCTGGTGGGAGGCTACAGAGTGATACATTTATAAGCTTATTGTATGAAAGATGTAATTTGCCAACTCCGTTTAGAAATACATCAAGATCAGCAACAATACCATTGATAGATTTAGAGCAGACATCATTTATACCAACATGCAAGGTGAGCAGAATACTTTTAGCTGTGACTTTTGAGACAAGATTCTCACAAATTTGGAACATATCAGCAATTTTTCCTCCACTGCGGTAGAAGGTTCTACAATAAGCTCCTTTTACAAATTTAATAAAGGGCAAGATACGGCGCACATTTGAGTCGCCAACAGTTATTAGAGCACAAGTGTTTCTGGATGGCACTGCTCGCAGAGCACTAGAAGATTCATGCAAAACAGAGTTGGTGGAGGTCACAGATCTTGAGACGCAGGTGCTGTCTTTGTCCATTTGTTGGAGACGAGGAACGTTTCTAGCCACGGAACAATCGTCATTGCTTCCATCTTTATTTTGCATCATAGTCGACATCCAATCGATTTTTCCGGCTGTGGTGGCGTTTAGTTTCTCCATTTCAGCAAGCCTCTTTCCTAGACCTTCAGCTGCCAAGGCCTCCATAGTGGATGCGATAGAAGTCACTTTGTTTTCCAGTCCTGATAACAAATTTGCGTGTGCCGTCAGCAAAGATGATATCTCCTCAAAATAGGGACAGCACCCAGCAGAGATCGAGTCTGTAAGGATGGTTTTCAATGCCTTATCTGAGGAGGAGTCCTGAGCAGTTTCGGAAGTTTCAGAGGCATCCTGTAGCATCATCATTCGGGCGTCGCACAGTTGAATAGCCTCACTGAACGATCTCAGCTTATATTTTGCCACATACTCATCTCTCTTCAAGCAGTAGTCCACAATTGCTCCACTTCTTAGTCGCAAACCTTTGTCATTGGTTCCAAAGAAAAGGACATCATATAGTGGAACGGTATCTGAGTTCTGAGAAACATTGACTATTTCAGCCGGAAAGGGTTGCCGACCGGAAACTGTGGCAAAAACCAACGATCCAATATCATACAGAGGCCCAGGATTCAACTCAATGTCGGAAGCAAGAAGCAGGAGGGAAGCCATCCAAGAGCAAGCACGGGAAGGTCGATCGATGCACTGCCTGGCTCTCTGGTATGCCCTTCTTTTTTTCCTGTTCAATTGTAGAAAAGAGTAATAGTTAGTTTGTGTCTCAATAACAAGAGTGGCTAAGTTAGGAAAAGACTGTCCAGGCAGAAGATTTGCAGACCCATCACAGAAAATATTGAAATGATCCTGAGTAGAACTGGAATTGGTTTGGTTCAAGAGATAGATGCAGTCCATTGGTGTGATGATGCAATAATCACTCAATGTTAACAGAACTGGGATGGTCTGTCCACCACCATAAGAAGGCCATTTCTCTAGCAAATCACTGGTAAGGGTTTCCACATCAGTATCTGACACTGGGTCCCAATTCTGATGCACACTAAGAGCTAGTAGAGCCATGATAGCCAGCAATCTTGACATCATAGTGATCCTCTTTCCAAAGGCCATCGAAAGAAAGAAAGGAACAGCCTTACCAGAGATGGTCACTAATAATTTTCTGTAGTGACCACAGTTGAAATGCTTTTGAATATCTGCAATCGAAGGCTGCCAGCTTGTTTCACAATTGATCATCAATGTTGAGCTTGAGATTCCTCATCTAGATGAGATACAGTAGGCGGTGGTCCACCGTCTGTGGCTCTCCAATGCCTATAGCCACAAGGTACAGCAGTGAGATACAGTAGGCGGTGGCTCTCCAAAACCTATAGCCACAAGGTTCAGCAAAGTAATTTGGTGCTGATCAGGCACCTCCACCTAGGCTTGATCAGTTGCTCAGTCTCAAAGAAACAATGTTTCACATGTTGTGAGCACAGGCACAAATCTGTGGACCTCCATTTTGTGCTCGCAATCACATGAGAAACGAGAATAACTGTGCACAAAATACAAAAAACCTGCAAGGTTTTGGTCGGACTTTTCATGATTTTCCAGGATGCAAATGGAATTGGAATCTCGTCAAAGGATGCCTTCACGAGGCTTTCCAAACATAGCAAATTTCCGAACAAATCTGACTAAAATTGCCCACTCTCATTTCTGGAATCTGGACACCACCCCACAAAGTTTGCTCCGCGCTTTAAGGAAAATAACAATGAACAAAAATTTCCCTTCCATTTCCCTCCAGTTTCTGCATGTCCCACAACTCCGAGCGGGAGAAACTTGGGGTGGGAGGTTGGAGGTAAGAGATACAGGGTGATCCAAAAAAAAGTATAGTGAAACTTGTGCGTGCTGATTTGTGCACTTTAACTGCGACTGAATGTTGGAGGCATGCAGTGTTCGAAAAGTGGCTGCCCTGAAGGTCTATGCATGCCTTTAGCCATCGGCGAAGGTTGGGGAACACAACAGCCTACGCATTTCCTGGGAAATGGTCCGACATCAGTCATTCTTTCAAGGCCGGCCCTGAATTCTGGCATGCCGGCGGGAGGATGAAGTGCAGCTTCCATGAGATAGCACCAAGGAAGAAATTTGCTTGGGGTTAGGCAGGAACCGGGAACTGTCAGTTGGAAAAGGGAAAGTGGAGTTGCGCGAAATCAGCTGGTTTGGGAATTCATGGAGCAGGAAAGGCAAATTGTCACGGCCAATATGCGACGAGTCACCATCTTGCTGAAACCATTGCTGATCTGAGGTCAAGCTCCTGGCAGACAAGGGAAGTTCAGCTACAAACGGCACAAAGGCCTGTTATCTGTAAGCAGCCGCCATTACGGTTTATCTGCAGTTAACCAGCGCAGCGAAAAAGGAATGAATCAGCATGAAAAGGTTTCACTATACGTTTTTTGGATCACCCTGAATATGCAGGTGTGGGCATGTAGGGCATATGTTGATATTCCCACCTTGGGGTGGGTGCCTTTATCAATTGGGTTGCTGGCCTTTGTTGTGAAGCTGTCTCGGAGTCCATCTCCAAATATTTTGCCCAGGTTGGGGTTGTTGTCCCCAGTGGTCCGGGCCAATCTCGGCCTGGGATGGCGACTGATGCCAAAATTCCAAAGTTTAAACATATCAGGCCATTATGGGGTGACAGTTTGAAACAGTCGACAAAAGAACCAAAGGAAGTGGACAAAGAGAAAAACAACAGTGGCGCCATTTCAGGTTTCTAATTTATAATTTTATTTGAATGTTCACACGATATGTGTCCAAATAATTATGTAAATCCAGACATGTAACGCACCATAGGTTGCATCGCCGAGAAAGACCTTCCAGCGAATGGTAGTTCAGGAATTTGCAGGAGGCGGGGCATTTATCACTGAAGGATCTGGGCACAGTCCGATCAGGGAGTCTGGGGGCAGGGCCCCAAGCAAGTGGGGTCGGACTTAGACTGAGCCAATTTTGGGGTCTGGGGCAGAACCCCAACGAGGATTCAAGATACAGATCCCCTGGCAGGAGTTGGGGTGAAAATTTTTCAAATTTGGGTTCATTTTGGATGCAACATTTGTGTTCTGCAAGCCGAGACAAAAGCACACATCAGGGAGGGGCAATCGAACCACCAGGGGGGATACCCCACCGAAATGACATCCATGGCAAACAGCATACCCACCTAATTGCATTGGCCATGCTTCTTGTGTCACAGAAGAATCTGAAAAACCCACAGCGACATGTGACACTGGCAGGCCTCTGGGATTCAGGGGCCGCGGGAGTTCCAAAAATGCCACAAAGTGGAGAAATTCTGCGGATTGCATGGAATTTTAAAAATTCCATGCATCTGCAGAATTCCAGAAGTTTCACAATATTTCACAAATTTGGCCATTCACCATTTGAGGATTTGGCAGATGGGCAGGCAAAACAAAACCCTCAGGGAGCAGAGCAAAACTCTGCAAGGTATTCCCTGAATGACCCTTCCTTCCTCACACTTGATCGAATTTCCTGCAAAAACTAGCAATACTTTTCATGATGAGCAAGCAAGAATTTTATTCGGCTGGACCAAAATTCAATATTCATGAACCGAAATTCAGAGGCACTGAAAAGTCAGTGATTTCTGAGTCTGAGCATACGACTATTAAATCACTAGAAAATGGGACAAATTTTGTCTTATAAATGGTTCCAAAAACTGGCGTAAAAATCAAAAGAAAATGATGGAGGATGCAAAAAACATCCAGAAACACGCAGCACCATTGCTCGCGTCAGGCTCCATGGCCACAAAGACGTGATCGGAGAGTGCACCAATCAAAATGAGTTCAGTTTTCATCAAAGGGGGATTATCTTATTTCATGTAATGGAGCCCGTCCATCTGCCTTGGGCTCGCAAGGAGAACAGTGCCTTATGCTCGTATCACAACTCTACTCTGCATTCAACAGAAACCACTCGGGATCAGTTTTACGGCATGTTCCAACCTGCAGGATTTCCCGAAGAGAGTCAAGCTCTGCAGAGCAGTGATGTGTGGCTTGTGATATGTGGCTTCGTAACTAGCCTGGCCTCTGATGGACCTGTTGCTGGGTGTTCTTTAACGTGAGCAGTGTGATGCTGCGCACAGGACCTCATTCTTGACATCCCATGCGAAAGACGACAGGTCGTGCCACGACAACCTGCTTTCAAACCTGCCACATGATCCTTGCTATTAACCGCTGAAAAGCAATCCAGCAGGACCTTGCATCGAACCCAGGTTCACGATCACGAGACAGGCGCGTTTGAAATTAGACCAAAGTCGTATGACTAAAGACCTCTTGCATGAGTCATGGAAATGGTCTAAACAAAGGATCATTGCTTGAAGAGATTCAGAAACGTGGAACAACAAAATAAAATGTCCATACCATGCATTAAAATTTCCATACATACCTATGTCATTTCCCGAGATGGGTTTCAGGCTTCGCATGGTGTGCAACCCGTAAACATGAATCCAACAGCTCCATGCCCAGACACTCCTACCTTTTTTGTAACCTCCATTATTTTTTTTTGCTTGAAAGAAACATAAAAAGACCTGACTGCACCAGAAGTAGGGATAGATGGCGAAAACAGCAATGTTGCCTGTCGCCCAATGCTGTTCTTTATTTTTATCCTGTTTCTTTTGCCATTTTTCAGATTGTCAAACCAATATGGCATCATTACTGATGGTTTTGGGAATTACACATTAGATTCAAAATGCACTTGGCTAATAGCACCAGATCTGAAGAATGAATCATTGCGACTTCACATTGAGGAATTCGCAACTGAATGTGGTTGGGATAATTTGTACATTTTTGATGGAGATAGTATTTACTCCCCATTGCTAGCTGTATATAGGTAAGTGTAAACTTTTCCTTTCCACTAAGGTCTAATTTAGAATTTGGTGAGGCTGGATTTACAATTTGCGGTGATGAAAGTGACCCACCTCCTCAGCCAAACTATTTATTGCTTGCCTGACTTGAATCGTTCTGATGCTGGCCCTTCATCTTCAGAATCTGAACTCATTGCACCACCCTACTTAAACGTTCAGAACACTAGCAAATGATCTTGCACTGCAGCAAAACACTAAATAGAAACCCTTTAAATTAGAAAATCCATGTGAATGAAGTGACTTCAAACTCATGAAGTAACTTCCTCCAATCCAACTCACCTCATAAAACGGGCATGAAGCAAGAGATGGAGTGAGAAACACGAAGTGAGTGGCATCACGACCACCGCCATGAAGTGACTTCATGGTGCCCATGAAGTCACTTCATCCTCCTAGTGTAAACGTGGTGTATAATAATAACTAAAATGGAAATGAACCTAAAAGGGACCACAAATTGGTCCAAAAACTGTCCAGATATGCACCCACGTATGATAAAAAGGCAGAGAAAGCCAAAAAGCATGGACAGGTACCTACATTTATTTTTGTGCATAGGAGATAGGCGGTCATATTCCCCATTGCAACTCACCCTCAAGTTCAACTCAATAACCAGTTCAATAGATAGATTATTGTTGGGAAAATTTAATTTATCTGCACAACGCTAATTCCTTTTCCATTGTTGCGAAAAAGGAATCAGTCTGTTGAATTGGCCATTGAGTTGAACTTGAGGGTGAGTTGCAATGGGGAATTCGGCCGAGGATGTGATTTGTAAACCAAACGATTCACACGTGGTCATCATATTAGGTACATGAAAAAAATAGGAAGGATCAAGGAACCATTGTTTTTGTCAAACAGGGGGAAGACAAAGTTTTTATCAAACTGGGGGAAGACATGAAGAGAAGTGGTTGGCAAGCTTCAAAGGAATGGGGGGTGGTGATAGCTACTTGTTGTAGTTGATCTGGTTGTTTCTTTCTTTGCACTAGATTTACCTCTTCCTGTTGTGTTAGGGTTTCGAAGAAATGTTGGATAGGGCAGATGAATATTTTAAAGAAGTGGGACAGGTACCACAGAGGTGGTGTTGGTGTTAGATTGATAAACATAGGATTCAGTTGGAGGATGTGGAAAAATCCTTCCACACATTTTTTATTTGGAAGCGAATTTATTCGTCGTAATAACGCTGTTGTCACTAATAAGGGATCCACATAAGCAGGGGTGCAAAAAGGGAGGAAGGTCGGAACCATGTTCCCAGGATGGCAAAGGCTAAATTTGAACGACAAGACTGGCTTTGGATGACATACACAAAAATAGGGTGCTCCAAAACACCTACAAACATGTTTTGATGAGAGTTTCAAGCCCAGGCACCTGGCGGTGGGCTCCTTCACCCCTCCATCACTTGTATGCACATACATGTGGGATGAAAAAAAATATTCTTTTAACACTGACATGGTAGGCAAAGAGAGATAATAACTGGATTGTCGTCAGCTGTTTCGAATCTCGATCGCTGATTGGCTACTGCTGCCACACTCTTCGATAATCTGAGGTGCCTTTTTTGAATCAGTAAGAAGTACCTGTTAGAAGCATCAAGCTTTGCATTGTTTATGGATGCTGTTAAAACATGACTCTTCTTGGAGCGATATTAAAAGTAGGTAGGTAGGTACCTATTTCAATTAGTGTGAAATTTCCGGCGGTAAAATTCAACAGGAAATTTTTCAAACAGGAAAATGCCTGGGAAATATCCCATTTTCCCAGGAAAATTAGTAAATTTCGCGATTTTCATAAATGGGAAATATAGGTAAGTACTGGAAAATTTCAAACATCTATTAATTTAAAATAGGTAGGCCTACCTGCCTTTAATATCGCTCCAAAACGTGTTTAATGGCATCCAATTAAAATGTAAAGTTTCACCTTCAGTTTATCTTTTCCGTGCTTCAAACAATGTGCCTCGGATTATTGAATACACATCGCACTGGTGGCCAATTGTTATAAAAAACGAGCAATTTTCATGGAGATGGCGAGTAGACACTTAAAAAAAGTGATTAAGGAGAGGATAGGAAAGATCAAGCATCGAAAGAAAGGTCACATGCATCGGCCGCTGTGACACCTCCGGAAAAACAAGCAGGAAAAGAAAGCACTCCTGATGTAATTTGGGCTTTGCCTTTTGTGCACTTTTAGAAACACATCCTGTCGATGGAGTGCAACCACCCGCACCAGATTGCTTGTCGGCTCTGTTCAAATAAAAAATTCGTGCTAAGTGTTGGTCTCGATCCGTACTGACAGTGTCATGGTGGGTATTCAGCCATCATTGATCACAAAACATTTCCATATTCCAACAATGCTCACATGATGTTATCACCTTTTAACCATCAAACCATCATTTGTCGTTCTGAAACTGAAAAGATATCATTTAGGTAGTTATAGGCGCTATTGAAGTGTTGACCCATGTCAGTTTTGACATGCCATGGCCACATTGCTTGCCATTTCTCTCATACCTACGGTAATTTCAGATACTTGGGTGCTTCAGAAATTATTTTGTATGTAGGTAGTCCTTTTTATGTTTGTCAAGAAATTTGATTGTACCCACTTATGGCATGTTGTTTGTATTTAGTTAGGCAAATCATTTTTTGTTGCATCCTTTGTTTCATTACCTAATGTTTTCCCAACATTTTTTTTCAGTGGCTTAGTACAGCATCAAGCATCTGGTTATCATGTTCAAAATGTTCCAGAAGTGGTGGCAACATCTGGCTCAGCATTGCTGCATTTCTTTAGTGATGTTGCTTACAATTTAACTGGATTTAATATATCCTATGGGTTTGTTAATTGCACATTTTGTGGCATTGGAAGTTTTATAATTGACGAGCGAAGCGAGTCTACAACGGACAGCAAACCACAATTTGTGTGCAACGATAACTCAAAAAATTGATAACCGATCGTGCCCAATTTTTGTGGAGGCGAAGATGTCAATGTGATGCGTTGCTGTATGTTTTTTGGTCAAAATCTGGTAAAAAATGTCAAAATGGCACAACAAAAACAAAAACACTCTTTACCCTGCCCCACCAAAAAAAAAAGCCTGCAAGGAGTGCAGCGCAACAACGAACAGACACTGCAGGCCGAGAGAACTCCGAACCTCACTCACCACTTCCCCATGCCACAGCCGTGCCCCATGCCAGCGCGCTATGCACAATTTGCATCCAACGCATACAATGAAGGAGACAAGGCCAAGACAGGACGAATGGAGCAAGGTGCTCTCTTAAAATGCTTCCTTAAAGCATTATGGCCAAGAGTTGCCTGGAGGCGAGCACAGGACAGCAACATAGCAGACAAGCCAAAAGCTGAGAAGAAACAAACAGGGCATTCAGGTTCATCTTGATCAGGTTGCCTTTTGTTTTCGTCAATGAAATGCAGGAATCAATGGTTCATCAGTCAATAAAGAAAAGAAGCCAACCACATTCCTGCACTGCACTCCTTTCAGTTGCGGCTTGTGTTTTCGCGTTGTCTGCTGTGTAGTGTGGCCGAATGGGGAAAATTTTCCCTTTTGGGGAAATGTTACACCTTTTGGGGAAGGTCTGGGGAAATCGATAGTTTGGGGAAAATTCGATTTTTGTCCACCAACAGCAGCGCAAATGGATTTTGCAAAAATTCGAAACATGATGATTTTTGTTTCGGTTATTTTTCTTCTTTCTGTTTTTTTCGGCTATCGCTTTTGTTCCATATTCTTGTGTCGTGTCGCATTTTGGCATGACTTTTAAGCAGCGAAGATTAATTTCGGTTAGGAAAGGACAGGATGGTACGAAAACGGGGCCCGCATCCCGCGAAGACGTCCGACCCTCGTGGCGCAGTGGTTAGCGCGTCGGACTCGTAATCTGAAGATTGCGGGTTCGAATCCCAGCTGAGACACGAGATTTGCCGTGGCACTTGTGTGTGCATCCTCCCTCGGCGAGGCACGGTAAATGAAATTTGCCATGGCACTTGTGTGTGCATCCTCCTTCGGCGAGGCATGGTGAATTCGGTCGGAAAGACAGACTTAAGTGGCCAGTCTGTTAGTCCTTCGGATGGGACTTTAAGAAGGAGGTCCCGTGTGTAGCATCACACTGCGCACGTTAAAGAACACCTAGCTCCAGGTCCAAGACAGAGGCCTGGCAGGTTACATGTACACAGAAGCCACTTGGTATCACCCGCCGATACTCGACGTCGGTTCCTGCGGGTTGGCTGTTCCATAATACCGGCAGTATCGGCAGTTTGTACTGAGGTCTTGGGACCTGGAGCGGTGGGTGCTGTTGCGTTGCCCTCGGGATATCCGGTACCTCGCCGGGACCCTTGATTGGGTGCCGGAGGGTGGGTCGGACAGCTACCCAGGTGACATTTGCCAGTACCTCGCCGGGACCATGGCTGACGACACAACAAAACATAAACGGTCGGACCACCAGCCTTAGGCTATCTGTCCATAAGACCCAAAGAAGAAGAAGAAGAAGAAGAAGAAGACATCGAAACTCCTCCAACAGCTCTCCATGCACAATTTTCGCCAGAAAGCTCACAATAGAAGGCCAAGAGAAGAGGCACGGAAGGAACAGGACAACAGATTGCATTATTTTTTTCAGCCAAACAAACAACCATCGAAACATTAGCCATAACGTTTAAGAGAAAAAGTGGAGGCACTCTGGAATTTTCGTGAGTCCAAAATGTGTGCTGCTGGATTGCGGCGTTTTAAGGGGGTGTGCGCATCGATAGACATGCGAGAGAATGGCGGACCTCAGTGCGATACCGGTTTTTGATGCAGTTTCGCATGGCTCAAAGCTGAAAACGAGCGCTTAAACACATGTATAACTTTTTGTCGGGTAAAACTCTGAAACCATTTGAGGAACAAAAGTGCTCAAGTTTTGGAGAAATAAAATTCTGGGTCCCTGCCAAGAATCCCAAAATCATTGAATTTGAACACCACTCATCAATTTTATACCAGAGATAACATTTCATGGCAGCATTGTTTTGTTTTTGAGCGGCGAAAATGCAGTTCCTCCCTCGGATTTCTTGGGAGGCGCTGCCGAGCGACTGGGACACAAAAGAAAAAAGCTTATCGCTCGTCGACAACAGGAAGCCTGTCTCCTGTTTCCTAGTATAAAATTAACTGGGATTCATGTCAGAGATCGACTTTAGGCATATCAGTGGGTAGGTGGACACAAGGCTGCAGGCTGATGCCAGACAGGCTCATGCCATACAGGCAATTGAGGTACGGGGAAGGCTAGTTTGGAGAAAGAAAGCTTTGTCAGAATTTTCGAATGTAGAAACAGGTAGATCACACCTCACAAGAATGCCAATTTCTTGGGTACCTACCTACGTTACTGATTCACCGACAATTACTGGACACTTCTGGACCATCCACGGCATGGAATATTTGCCAACAGGTAAAGCTTTTATTGTGAACCAGCTTGCTGCGCTAGATATCGCCAGCGATGTTAACTTACGAGGTGCGTTTCAAAAGTCTTTGACGTTTTCTTCTCAAAAAAAATATACAGGAGATATATCTTTGAAATTTTGTCTTGTAACCTGATGCTTTTGTAATGTGTGTGCCAAATTTTGGCATGTTTTCTCTCTTTGTTTTTTTGGACACAAACTTTCTTGGCAGTCAAAATGACCACCAGGTGAAATTGATGAATGTTTTCAATTCTCTGGCAGAAATATCCATTTTTCACATAATGAAGCATGAAAAACTCGCAGAAATTTCCTCGCAATTCTGGGATCTCTTCACTAACTCTGTCCTATCTGATAAAAGTACCGGGACTTCATTCC
>JASGXE010014253.1:0-12215 GCA_030068105.1 Sinentomon sp. SZTP_YWyxl | reverse complement strand
TTGGCATGCTAATTTCTGCATAGGGTCTACTTACCTACTGAACCGTGTGGCCTTATCACTTCTCGACTGAAATAAAACTAAACTGGCCACAATTCAATTCATATCTGCAACCTGCACCAATTTGAACTGCTCACCTCTTTCACTCTGGACTCTTGATGACATCTGCATCTGACCATTTATGCAAGGTATGACCTGTGCTTTTTTACTTTTATTTTCTTTTTGAGATTGTATGAAAAATGAACATTGCCACTAACAAATAATTGCCCATTGGCAATTTGTCTGCATCGTCAGACTTCATTCCATTCCTCCACCTTATTTGGTAACCGATGCGCTGTCCTCTTTTGAGCAATGTCCATTTTATAACGTCTTGACGTGGTGCCTGGTGCACTGAACTGTTGCTCATTTGCATCGGTCCATTGGCGTTGGATTTTACCTTCTGACTCCGGACTCTTTGTCCTTCGAAATCATCGGCGGGGGGACTCTGTCCCCAGTTTAAAAATTAATTAAATTAAAATACCCGGGTAGAACCGTTTTTTCAAAACGATAAAAGGCGGCCGACACTTCACTGGGCCCACCCAATTTTTTCCGCCTTAAATCACTCCTGCGCATGACGAAGGGAAACCGAGGTCAATTTCATTGGTTCAATTTCCGAAATTGGCGCAACATCCGCCCAGAAAGTTGTACAGAGACGCAAAAACATTGAAATGGCACCTCATACCTGAGGCTATCCCTCCAAAATACATTGGAAACTAACAGCGGAAATAAACACTCCGTGCAGCGCTGCACGAATGTCGGGCGAAACTTTTTTCGCAAAAAAAACGCGCCTCAAAAAGACGCCATCGACCCACGAAAAAGGCGCATTCGACTCATTGGAGTTTTTTTGCGAGCTGTTCGCACGGTGTGTTGTCACTTATGTGTGTTGCGAAAAGTTGGTCCCGTGAGCCAATAATTGTGAGGCAAGTTGGGAGTATTTTTTGTTGTTGTTTTATTGATGGACAGGGGAACTTAAATTTCGATGATGCCACCTTCGAAAGTGGTCAGGATAAGTTTTCCCAAGGCTTTTTATTGCCATCTCGATTCTCTTTTTCCGTCTTTTTTTTCGAGTCTTTTTCCGAGACAGTTTCAAATTCACTAAATGTATGAAAACCTGATATACAGCATTTCTAATCCCATAGCATGCCAGTAATACCTCAAATAATTGACCAACAGCATTTCTGACATCATAGCATGCCAATAATGAGTAGGTAGGTATCCCAGGCGATTGGGAATCCACATCGGTGATTGCCTGCCATGCCGGCTAGCTCAGAGCAGAAAACGATATTCATATAAATTTCTAGCACCCCATTCCTTTGTTAGGCACCTACATAGCTGTCCTAAAAATAGATAGGTATAGGTACCTATACCTACCTATCAGATACCTACCTATCAGACGCTGCTTTCAGCAGGTTATTATGCCACAAGGCAATCGTCAATGGAGAACAGCAAGTTCTCACATAGGCCTATGACAGTAAAATGTCATCATATACCTGGGAAGGGAGGGAAGGGAAGGACACGCGACCGTCGGCTGCATATTTCGTAAGGATAGGAAAGGGTAAAAGAAGGAGGGGTGAGGATGGTCAGTATCGGAGTATGGAAAAACATATCATCGGAATGTGGACGGGGCCTAGTCATATAGCATTTTACAGGCGCACAACAGTCATACACACGTGACCCAAACAAGACCTCCCCTCCCCTACCATCAGCATCAAGCATGCAGCATTAACCAGCACAGAGCACACACACACCACAACAGATGCCAGCAGTACGCACACTCCCTCTTCCCAGCTGCGTGAAGAGAGAGAGACCTGCCTACCTAGTTAGTACCTACATAGGTCGGCAGGTATAGTATGCGTTTCTGTTCTGTTGTTTAGGCGAAGGGAGGGAATAAAATAGAATAGGCCACCTGGGGCTGAATAAAGCTCTGAAGCTACCTTCTTGACTGCTGGTAGGAAAGAAAGGCAGAAAAAACTGCTAGTTAGGTACTCCTCATTCCACTAAGCTAAGAATGCTCCCAAGGCTCCCAAGTGTGCTCAAGAGTGAATTCAGAATTCTTTCAACAATGAAAACTCGGTCGAAAACTTCATTCTCGGCATAGAAATTAGAGTTTTTCTGTGTATTTAAATGGAAGAGTGTGAAGCATTCTCAGTTAAATCTTCAAGTGGAATGAGCTGTAAAAGGTGGTCTGAAGAACTAAACTGGAGGTATTTTAGTTCTTCCGACTTCCTTTTAGCAGTTTTTCCACCTTTTTAATCTGTGACAAGGCCAACTGATGCTTTTGGATCTAGAACCTAGATGTAAGGTTTTTATCCATTTTGATGCAATTTTTACTCTTGTTGGAAACTGGAGCCACAGGCATAAAGCCATTGAACAGTGGAAAAGGTACCTACCAATCCGGTTCATGCATCGGCTGTCGGATGATGTGGTGGGCCTGGAATGTGACTGAATGCAAGCAACGGACACCAATGGGGCTGCGCGAATCAGCCTTCAAATCGAATCCCCAAAGTTCGAATGTCGAATCGAACCTGAATCAGGTGTCCAATTTCGAATCAAATCCATTCGAGTCGATTTTTTTCCATTTCTTCGAAACTTTAGGTCTTCGAATACCTATCACCACATATTTCGGATCAAATCTTTTCAAATCGAATATGGCGAGAATCGAGATTTACGAATCGAGCCAAATTCGCACGGCCCCGCAGTAAGGAATGTGGATTTTATTTTGGGCATGACTCAGTGGATCTTCATGAGCACTGACTGATCTTCATGAGCACTGACTGGTTCCAGGTTTCGGCATGCCAGCGGCGCTGGATTGTGGATCAATTTGGAAATTTGGGATGACTTGAAATGTGTTCGAATCAAATCTCGAATCATTGCAAAATCTCAAATCAAATACAAATCCTTGCATTCGAATCTTGATTCAAATCCACATCCACCACATTTTTCGAATCGAACCTGGCAAAATTCGTGATTTTCGAATCATCTAATCGAATCAAGATTTGCACAGTCCTAGCAAGCAACCAATTATACCTACCACATTGATTTGGAGGAAAACTCACTAGCCTATCTAATTATGCAAAAGTTACCAGCACAATAGGAAGGAATTCTTATACCCCATTCACATTGGGCATTTTTCTTACCATGGTGTGTAATTACCTAGGTATTTAAGTACCTAACTCAAAGATGACTTCCTTAAGAAGGAACCTAATCAGCTGTTTGCTTACTTTTCTGAAGTAAGTTGGTGTTTGCATTGAATGTGCTTGCTTTTTGCATTTCGACTTTCCATTAAATTTAAGGCATCTCATGCACATGGATGCGACATTGTACAGGCCTTTCCAAGGTGGTGTTAGATAATAGGATGATAGCTGATCTTTGATAGGTCTGCAGTTCTAGTTGTGCCTTTACAACAAATTTGTCTTCCTGACGCTGCTGCCAATGGGAGATGTACCTAAAGTGATGCATGCCACTGCATTTTATTTCGATTTAATGCTGCGTTCAGGAATGTTCCTGAACCACTTTTGACATGGAACAGATTAATAAAAGTTATGTCTTGCTTTCTACCCACTTAGGACTGACTGAACAGTTTTCTATCAAGTAGAAAGTGACATGGTTCGACTGTCAAGGTGTGGTGCTCACAGTCCGACACCTTTGCCACAGAAGATACCAACCTCATGCCTGGCCATATGGCAGCATTCAATTGAAGGAGTGCAATAAATGCACAAATTCTGCTGACTTCGTTGGGGATGCATTTCAGGATTGCCTTGACAATATTTCACCATGACTGGTGTTGGCCTCTGCACTGAAAACGTGAACAATATCCTGCCCCTGCAGTGTGCCGAAAAAATTCTTCAGGGGAATTCAGGAAAAATCCAAAATGCCTTTCCCGCCTTTGTTGGAAGGGGAAAACAACAATCGGTTCCTGTAACGTGTTGTGCAGTCTTTAAAAAGCAAGTGTTGCTTCCATTTTTCTCGGAACCCCACCGGCCACCTCGTCGCTTTTACGGCAAAAATTCTTTCTGGTATTTTGCCCTGCGGTTTCACCCAGGATTTTTCCCGTGAACAGTCCGGAATCCCTGGCTTCCACCTAGTGTTCGTAAATTCCCGGGAATTTATATTCGAGGGAATATTCCCGGGAATATTCCTTTTTCGGGAATTTTGGGAACAAACGAAAATTCCCGGGAATATTCCCTCATTGGGAATTATGGGAATATTCCCTGGAATTTTGGGAATATTCATTGGAAAATTCAAATTTTGAAAATAGGTGTCACTGGGAATTTTTCGAATATTCCCATGTAGATTCTTTATGATTTTCCTCTGGGAACTTCAATTTTTTCAAACTCAAGTTGGCCGAGTTCGTGGTTGTTGAACAAGATTATCACATTTTGCCAGTTTCCATGTGAGTCATTTCACCATCATCGCCAGACCAGATACAGGTTGGCGTGAAAATGCAAAATGCACGAAAGCAGCAAAATGTTGATAATTAATATGGTTAAAGTCAGCCGGGCTATGAATTCTGTGGTATATCATTTTCTTGGGTACCTAATCAATTATGATGCGAAAGGGCGAATCTATGGCGGCGTATTTTCAGAGTAAATTTTGGGGGATTTTTAAACCCGGTTATTCCTGGCCTGTTTGCGAACGGCTTTTTTAAATTCCAATTTTCCTTTCTTTCGAACTAATTTTCTATTCGAAATATCATACTTCACATTTAGGTGGGTACCTACCTACTTAGCAGAGTTCGTTCAACAGTGAGCAGTTTTGCTCTTTTGAAATCGCCGGTGGGGCTGCTCCCGACTCAGAGACTTGTTGGTAAAAATTTATAAACATTTGCTCCTTCTTGACTAGAATGATGCCATGATCAAGATTTCGCGACTGCAGGCTCTTGTCTGGTTTTGGTAGCTTTTACTGACGAAATCTTGTGTTGAAATTGCCTGCTGACTGCTCGCGTTGGAACTGCGTGGGCGGACTGGGTCTAACCTGCACACCAAAAAATACAAAGGGGAAGTTGTAGGTACCAACACGCTTTGGGCCAACAAAAAGAATTTGTTCCAATTTTTCATTTTTTTTTCAAAGTAACAAAGATTATGTTTTAATTTTAAAATGTCAGCTGGCAACCTACATGTACCTAGAATGTAGAATTTGTGCTGCAAAGATGCATGGATATTGCATAATGTTCAACAGTCGTAAAGAAGTAGATGGAAGTTGGTTTTTTTCTCTTGGGGTAATCTAGGGTAAGATTTCACCAGATTTATGGCAAAAACATAGCTACACATTCACAGCCTTGGGTTGAACGTAGACAAGCAAAAGGAGCAAAACGGCTCAATGGGGAGAGCAAGCCCACAACAATTAAATTATAGGAGAGCAGCCATCCTCACCCCTTCATAGCAGAAAATACACTTATCAAAGTCCAACCCCTTAGGTACCCCTTTTATGCCCAACGATGGCTGCTCTGGAGACAAAAAGTCAAAGGACTCGCGATTACATACTTTTTAATATGAAATATTCAAATGCAAGAATTTTGATGGAAATTTTGAATGAAAATTCCCGGGAATTTTGGGAATATTCCCGGGAATATTCCCTTGGAAACTTTTCAAAGTCAAAAACAGTCAGAAAAATCAACATGAGACTGGAAATATTCCCGGGAATTTTCATTGAAAATTCCCGGGAATTTTGGGAATATTCCCTCGGGAACTTTCCCAGAGGGGCGGGAATTTTCCCGGGAATTTTGGGAATATTCCCGGGAATATTCCCTCACTCCGAACACTACTTCCACCACAGCCGCCACAACATCCACAGCCACCACAACATCCACAACTGCCGCAACATCCACAGCCACCACAGCAATTAAATTCCAGCAGTCGCCACAACTTTACCGGGTATCAGATGTTGCGAAATCCGGGGGGTTGACCCTTTTGCAAAAGTAATATTGACAAAAAATCGTGTTGCAATTTCTGAAAAAGAGCTAAAGTTTCTGATTTCTGATAGATATAAAGGAATAAAAGAAAAGAAGAAACAAAAAAAAAAAAACGAAACCAGATTGTTGCCAGGCTGTGGCATCAAGGTTTTTGGTTCGGTTAGGGTGGTTTGGTTAGGTTAGGTTAGGTTAGGTTGTGCAATTCAAGCTGTGGCGACTACAGAAGTTCAATTGCTGTGGCGAGAAACAGTTGTACAGCTGTGCCATGTGGCGGCTGTAGTAATAGCCAGTGATTCCGAACTGTTAGGTACCTACCCACCATTTTCCAAACCATCTGTCCGATTCTCCTTCCATGCCGATGAGAATTGAGAAAACATCCCGACCCAATTCGAAAAAGCCAACAACTTCTCACTGAACCCATGAGAAGCCATGCAATCGATCGATTTTTGAGCAAGTCAGGCAACAGAGCTGTCATCCCAGTAGCGTGCACGAAATTTTCGCTCGACGTGTTTTCCTGGTTTCTATTATGTACCATGGTGTACGGTTATTAATTTGGGTCTAATACGAATATACTCATATCTTTCCTTCCCTGCATTGATTTCTCTCTAGGTAGGAACCTACTTAGGGATTAATTTTTAGTTGAAGGCACCTGGCTTGACTGCTGTGGAATTATTAGCAAGACATTTTTACAATGGTTGACAAAAAGGCAAAGGTTAGTTTCATATTCCTTTACCTGTCATTGGTATTGCAGTAGACCTGTCCCCTTGTGGGATGAAAAGCACTTTCCTGGAGGTTCGTGACAATCTACCTGCAAACAGGATGATTGGAAATTAGAGACCCAGAGATACCTACCTACCTACCGACCTACCTGTCTCATTGAAGAGTCAACCATCGAAGTGGATGCTGGGAATTTAGAGGCCTGACCCTGAGAGGTACCTACCTATTCCGTAGAACAACCTACCTGCAAAGTGTATGCTTGGAATTCAGATATCTGGCATCCCTTCATGACGTGTTGCAATGACAGGACCCTTTGCATTGTGGCCTCGAGACATCTTTGGGCCAGGATGATGCGTAACACATTTAGCATAAAAATAATTGTCAACTTTTGGTGGAAACAACAATTAGATAAAAGCATGAAGGTCGTTCTAGAAAGATGAGACTAGGTACATAGGCCTACTTACTTGAATTGGGTGTTCTCATCTCCAGGGCTGCAAAAAGTCGTTTGGAGACCTGGAGCACGGATTTTGGAGCCTGGTCAAAATTTGGCCTACGAGCTTTTTTTTGCTCGTCAGCTTGTTTTGCTAGTCAGCCCGTTTCGGTCCTGGTCAAAATGATCCAAAAAGTTTAGGTAGGCCTAGGCCAACTTCGCTCACCAAACTACATGTCTTTCCTTCTTCCTGGAGGAAAGTTGGAGAGCTTTTTTTTTTAGCTCTCCAGCCCATTTCGATCCCGGTCGCCCCACAATCGTCCCGGGAGTAATGCTCCCGTGCTCCCGACTTTTCCAGCCCTGCTCATCTCTATCGTTGGGCATTATTTTTCTTGAAATAGGTACCTATGTCCCATCCGCCACCACCTTCTCCATTCTTGGAATGCATTTTCCTGTCCACACTTGACCATTCCCTTAAAAATCGCCTCCACAGCCTAACCACTTCAATGTCCGACTTGAAGGGAAATATGGGGTAGGTAGGTGTTATCTTCTCAGGGAGAACACACTGTGTGCGTAACAGCCTCCAACATTGCCAAATGTATGAATTCGTTTTTATGCCCACAAAACGCCTTTTCAAATGAAATTTCACATTGTTTCGCATCTCTTGCCAAAATGTGCTGTGTTCCGATCTGCCGCAGTGGCGCCCTCTCTTTTCGAAATTTGCGATCTCGGTTAACCATTGAGTGCAAATTTCTACAGACTGGACCCTTGCAGGAACTCAAGTTTTTTTCAATGTGGGGGAGAGAAAAAGTCGCATGGGGTCAATTCTGGACTGTTGTAGGGAGGGTGTGACTGGGGCATCTTTTTCCGAATGTGTTGTTAGAAATAACACAGGTGCTCCCTGAACCTATGTTTGACTGTTCTGTAATGGCTACTCATGGATCTTCACGTGCATTTACAGCGGCGGTGTTTATGTTGACTTCAACGGTCAATGTTTTTGACACACCTGAGCCACCCTGTTTCTTAAAAAGATTCCCTGACTTCCTCAAAAGTATTTTATCCAGTGAAAGGCAGTTGAATAAGTTGGGCTGTCTTCCCCATAATGCTTCATGGGGAAGATGCAAAGGCTCCATGCCGTTTTCTTCGGACAGCGGTAGAATTTCAACGACACTGCAGACTGCACACTGTTCATCCTATAAACTCATGTCAAAAATTGGAGGTAGAAAAACAACCTTCAAAATCAAAATCTCAAAAAAAAAAAAATAAGAAAAAGATGGACATGTAACACTTTTTGCAGAAGGGTAGATGCGTCATCTTGCCACATGGGACAACTGAGAAGTCTGAGGTACTGTAGCAAAACACCAGACTCAGTCCTTGAATACCATTGTACAGTCCCAGAAACCATAACGACTCACTTGATACTGTGATTGACACTTAACTCCAGCCACCAGTTCTTCCTGCTTCCTCTTTCTCTGGTCTTGATCTTCTGATATGACCTTTCACACTGTGCACCCTAACAATACTTATGTCACCCTCTGAACAGGCTTTTAACCCTAACCTAACCCTACAGCCTTGAGGGATTTCCCCGCAATTCAGAATATTTCCTGTGGTTGGTTCCTAGTTTTAATAAATGAATAAATAAAAGAGACAAGAAATTAATAACAAACTTTTCTTGACTTCCTCAAGAAACCTTCACTCCACCCTCAGTCGGTGAATCCAACTCTCCCTCTTACAAATGGGAGCATCTCACCTGCCACATCTATTTGGCAACCACCAAACCTGTACCGAAACCTGTACGACCCTCCCTCCCACCTAGAGGAACAGAAAGAAGAAACAAATTCGCACATCCTAACAAACTACCCATTACAATACAAGTACCAGTATTCGATAATGGGAGTCATTATTGTTTCTGTGGCTGTACATGTCTGGTATCATGGATGTGCCGTGCCTGGCCATGGCTGCACTGTGCAGCCATGGCCAGGCACGGCACATCCATGATACCAGACATGTACAGGTATTAACGATAAAATTGAGCCCTATACGGAAGGAATGGGCTCCCGTTCAAGCAATGTGTTGTTGCCTAGCAACCCCAGAAGTTTTCAGACGGTGTGAGTTGTTTTGATTCAAAATTACGGGGGTTGCTAGGCAACAACACATTGCTTGAACGGGAGCCAATTCCTTCCGTATAGGGCTCAATTTTATCGTTAATACCTGTACATGTCTGGTATCATGGATGTGCCGTGCCTGGCCATGGCTGCACTGTGCAGGCGTTCTCTTAGAAAGAGTGATGTCCAGCCACAGAAACAATAGTTACCTACACTCATGATCCTGTGCAGGGAGTCGTTATTGTTTCTGTGACTGTAGGTACATCTTGAAAAAGTCATGCAGGACATGGCTTCTGCAAGTTGGTAGGTATTTAAAAAATGGCTGGGTATGCACAAGGAATTAATGCTAATTTTTAACAACCTATTCCAGAAAAAGGCAGCCAAGAAGGCGACTAAAGCATCGAAAGTGGCACCGGCCCCATTGCTCTCAAAGAAGGAAGTTGCAAAAACAAGAGAAAAGGTCTCCAATCCTCTGTTCATCAAGCGACAGAGGAACTTTGGCATTGGTAAGCGACCTTTTTTTATTTAAAAGCAGATAGGTTGTGTTCTGCAGTTTTTAAATTTGGATTCTTTCGTTCTTTATTCAAACCCTTTGTCCTTGGTGCCCAAAGAGTTTGTGATCCCATTCACAATAGGTACGGAATACGCCCGAGATAAATAATTTGAAATGTGTTTTTTGCCCTTTCGACAGGGGTTTACAATAGTGTAGGTACATAATGATTGCCATAGACATAAAGGACGGTGGTCAAAAATGTTAGGTACCTACCCACTCAAAACACCCTGTAGGCATAACCTTGCTTGAGCGGGGTGATCAGCATTCTTGAGATATTTGCAGAATTCAGGCAGCAATTCTTTCCTGGGGAGTGGGGGAGAGGCCGAATTGCTCTCCAGAGGCAGCAGGATTGTGATGTTGTTCTTTCAGCCACCTTCCTTACAGTGCCTCCTTTTTTTCTTTTTTTGGCCTAAATCCAGCTTTTGTAGAGACAAAATTTGCCCCATCACTCTCGGGCGTACAAAGCTCAGCTCAATCAGCTCCGAGGCAGTCTGTGGAGTTGCATGTAAAATTGGGCCTATTCAAAGACCCAGATGTCCCACCTGTCAAAACATGCGATTCACAGGTCATCCCTAACCCCCCAGGGTTTGCACCAATGACATTTTGAATTGAAATCTTGAGCATCATTTCAATTGTGACATTATGTGGGGTTTTCAATGTTTCATTTTTGGGATGGCATGAGCTTACCTACAATGGGTCTGATTCATGATGCAGCAGAAAATAATTATTTGACTGAAGCCCTGGCATATGGCCTTGGCAAACAAATAGTTTTTTGAACTTTTTGGAAGTCCCGCCAAATTTCTTGGAGGATTTCAAAATCTTTATTTTGAAAGAACGGCGATGTTTCGACCTGGTCAGATTGGATGATTTGACTCAAAAGCATGTTAAAGTAATCCGTTTCCAAAACCTTCCAAAACCTTTTTGCAATGAGTAGGAACCAACTGGCAATTGGTAGGTATGCTCATGGTTGCTACCAACCTGGAAAACCTGGAATACTCAGGGAATTTTTTTCGCACCCTGGAAAACCTGGAAAACTCAGGGATTTTTGAAAAAAAAAACCCTGGAAAACTGAAAATTTCCAGAAAAACCAGCCAAAAAACGGAAAACAGAATTTCATAGCATTTTTTTCGTTTTCATTTTTTTTAAATTTCTAACGATGACACCCGAAGAACATTCTTGTCTTGCAATTTTTGTCTGCACCCTCCCATTTTTGTCTTGTCCTCGGATAAAACCCTGGAAAAAGCCCTGGAAAAAACTGAGAATCCTTCTGGAAAACCTGGAAAACTCAGGGAATTCCGATTTTTCGAAACAGCAGCAACCATGATGCTGCAATGCGTTCCTCTTCTGCCCTGCTCCCCCATGGCAGCCATTCTTGACACTTTTGATGTGCGGTTTCAACACAAAATGCTCCACTGGGTGGGGATGAGAGAGACGAGCCCATGCTCAAACAGTGTTCCAGAGCTAAGCATAAGTGATCAGGCATATCCACACCAATCAAAGGCATGTCAAACAAGCCCATGGAAATGGAATTTGTTTGGTTTTCCCAACTTTATAGGATATCTAGACAAAAAAAAGTAGGTTATTTTGTGCATTTCTCCATGGAAACAGTCAAATTGGATGGGAATTTCGGTTCTTGTTCAGGGGCCAGTTGGGCAGGCTTGTTTCAGCTCTCAGTTGCCAGAGTTGTAGAAGGAAGCCACTGTTCACAGTTCACCCCACAAGAAAAAATGAGATACCCACATTGCCATGCAGGTACCTAAGTGCTTGGCATAAGATATAGGTAGGTACCTACCTAATGTTGTCGAAGGTTACACAGGGTTGCAAAAAGTCGTTTTGGGCCCTGCAGTAAGAAATTTCGAGCCTGGTCCCGAAGTTCCAAAAGTTTTTTTGGTTTTCTTCTACAGGGTTCGTAGGGCTACCCCGAGAGTACCGAAAACACCCCGATTTTGAGAAACCATCTCATAAAACCCCGAAAAGTACCGATTTTAGGAAAATTTGGATCATATGCCCGAATAAACCCCGATTTTTTACTTGCCTCTAAATGATCCTACTGACCCAATGAAAAAGGCAAGATAAAAAAAGGCTTCGGCCAAACAAAGAAATTTTAATAAAACGGTACCAATGCCAGTGGAATGTGATCAATATGTGTTCATGCAGAATTTCAGCCCCCTAAATCATCTGGTTCTCATATGGCAGGCTTTTTTTTTAGCAAAAAAAGCTACCGAAACTTTGTAGCGGTGCCCAGATTATTGAGGGAACGTTTTTTTGACTTTGACATTGAAAACAGGGTCAAAATTTGATGAAAATGCAAGTGACAGAGTCAGAATTTCAAAATTTTTAACTCCAAGTAGGTGTTCTGGCAGTAAAAATATGATCACTGTAAGTGGCAGGTTATTTCGATAAAGAGGGTCAAACAAGGTAAAGGTAAAAGATATCAAAAATTCTGGCTCTGTCATTGAAAGA
>JASGXE010014252.1:0-12259 GCA_030068105.1 Sinentomon sp. SZTP_YWyxl | reverse complement strand
GATCCACAAGGTACGGCAACGACATGAGGGGTGTAGCGGAGGTGTTCTGGTTGGGGGGAAGAATGACTTTTTTGCGTCAACATTTTTGCCTCAACTCAACATTCCAAATTGACAGCTCAAAATTCCAGACTGCATTCTAGTGCGTTACATGGTGGGTGATATTTTAAAAATCCTGCGAGATCATATGAGCCAAAATTAGGACAATAATTATGATGCAGATTTGGCACAGAAAATCTTCCAAGAATTGTTGAGAAAGTGACAAAAAATAAAAGATATTTTCTTTCAAATTCATCATGGGCAATAACTGTGAATTGCATTTCAAGCTCTCTCCAACACTGCTGCAATTTTGTCAAAATGGGAATGGAAGCAGAAGGTGAGTAAAATTCTGATTAAAAGAGAACATCCAATTCGTGCAAAACACTGCAAACAATGCAACTTCATTCGTCATTCTGCATTCGGTGCTTGAGCATTCAGAGCTGGATTTTCGAAGTATAGTAGGGAATCAGGAGGAGGCAAATGCCCTTCCCTGCCCGCGGGATGGTACCCCTGGTGCATGCCATACATTCCTTACCAAACGAACATAGGACCTCGGTTTTAACCCATGGGCCATTTAGAATACATGGCGTTGCACACTGTAAAGCACCGTAAGATTCGTGCAAGGTGAGAAGTAGCGTTAGGCCCTGTAGAAATTTGATGGCCCTGATCAGCTAGACCTTCAAAATTTCGCCTAT
This sequence comes from Sinentomon sp. SZTP_YWyxl, assembly GCA_030068105.1. Classification (NCBI taxonomy): domain Eukaryota; kingdom Metazoa; phylum Arthropoda; class Protura; order Sinentomata; family Sinentomidae; genus Sinentomon; species Sinentomon sp. SZTP_YWyxl. The sequence continues at coordinate 11,528 of JASGXE010014252.1, read as the reverse complement.
GATCGATGACATTTGGTATATGCTTCTATTTGCCAGTCAGGAATATTAATGGAACTATCTCAACAATGAAGTGGAACTCCAGCACTCATGTCTTGAATCCAACTACCTGCTTACAAAGTGAAATGTTTCCAAAAACAGCCAGCCTTAAAAAGAGCATGTGTGAGTGGCCCTTGCAACATGCAGGTGAGAGAGCTGACGTCCAACAGAAAACGATGGGAATAAATAAGCCTAACCTTGTCGTTTTGAGTTAAACTCTTTCAGCAAATTTTGGAAATACAGATAGTTAATACCAGAGAACACGGAATATTTTACACAAGAAAACTAACCATGTTATGTAAGAAGTAATGACGAAAACGACTCCAGCAAGTAATTTTCTCCTGTTGTGGAATGAATGTTGAACCAGATATGCCTCCAGTAAGACAAGGGTGAGTGGGAATGTGTGCACGATATGATTCAGCCACAGTGGGAAAAAACTATCGAGTATCCTTGGGAAAATCAGCTCCCTGTCGATGGACCATATTGACCAAAATCCAATGGATACAATCTGAAAAAAAAAAGAGATAATTTAAGTATGTGATATGAGATTTTAAAGAAAGTGTTTGCTTGGCAGAGTTTGGCAACATGAGGCTTTTGGATCATGGGACCATGGCTATTTTTCGTTGAACATAAGCATCGGGAAAATGACACCACTCAGTAGTTCCTCTCCCAATCTATCCGTAAAAATTGCCCTTATCTTGGTGACATAAAGTGGAAAAACTTCTGAAGAAAGAACTTCCCCTGAGTTTAAACAGCAAGTCCTTCCTTTTCACGTTCACTTTCACTTGCGGTCAATCACTGCAGAATGCCGCATGCATTTTTGTGAAGGAATAACGCATTTGATGAAAAAACAAAACAAAATTGCAGTGCTTTTTTGTGTCAAATGCCAACAATCATATTTCAAATCTCAAGAATGAAGTCAAACGTCAAAACAAAAAAATGAAAGAAGTACACAATGAAATGAAAAAAAAAAACAGTTGAAAAGGAGGTCTCAACTGCAATGAAGTGAAAACAACTCCTGTGATCTGTGATAAAAAGAAAATAATAGGGACGAGGAAGGAAGGGCATTTCATTCGTGAACTGTAAAGGAGGAAAACTGTTGAAATATTTAATACATTTTAAAATGGGGTATTCAATTAAGTGGCCGTTGTCAATACGACAACGTATAACCGTACGGTGAGGAATTAGATGGAAGTATGGTGCAAATTGTTCCCTTGAATGTTGATTGCAGAAACTTCAGGTGTTCGTTTGAGTGGCTATTGGCGAGGGTTTCAAGGCCAAGGCTCGAGATCATCGTGGACATGGTTGAAGTCCGTCTGCAAAAGCAACAAATTAACCTAACAGCACTGCTGTGGAGTCTCTCAAGCATGCAGACATGAGAGGAAAGAAATGGAACCCAGACCTCGTGTGCACATTCCAAAATCAACAAAATGAGGCCGTTTGCTGATGAATCCAGGAGTTTTTTCTGCCTTGGACAAGACCATGTTGATGTGAGCATCCCATGAGAGGTCATCTGATAGATGAACTCCCAGATATTTAAATTCAGTGACTTTGCCTGTCACCGAGCCACAAATAGAGTAAACGCAAGCAGGGGCTTTTGCAGTTTTGCCTTCAAAATAGCATCAAATTACATTTGTCATCATAAATTACCAAGCTCCAAAAGTATCTGCCCAAGAGTGAAGTGCATCAAGACTGCACTTCAACAATGGCACCTCACGAGGTGGACCATAAATGACCAAGTCATTGGCAAACAGCCTGCCTTTACAAGTTGACACCATGAAGAGACCATTTCTTGGGGCATCCCACAATTGAGGGGACGCCTGTCTGAAAATTCATCTTACAAAACAAATGCTTTCAGGAAATGCTTCACTCGGATTTTTCATGGGAAAGGAGTAGTAGAGTTGATTGCTGCAGCTTGTGGTGCCTTTGAACCCAGTTTCATAGAAAGTCTTACGTCTCCACTGACAAAGGTAGAAGGTAGCAATTTTTGGAATGGTCGAGAAATTCAGAGCTCGTGGATCTGTCAAAACAAAAATTTTGGCCACCGTCGGGCCAGATTCACTGAAGAAAATGCTGCCATGTTGTTCAGGTGGTGGAGTAAAACATCCGCCTCCCTCACAAGGAATTGAACAATTCTCTCCGCCAATTTACCAAGAACAAATTCTTGCAACCAAAAACAAATGCTTTTGCCAAGGACATTTGGCAGCTATTTTCCCGCCAACTTTCCCTGACTTTTTGCAGACGTTCCTGACCAATTTCCATAAATGAAAAAAAAAGAAAAACAATGTCGAGCTTTTCTAAAGTGGGAATGAAATTTTTATGTGCAAATTTGGAGAAAAGATGGAAGAAACATGAAAGTGATTTGAATCAAATCTTACTGTTCCAATGGGGAAAGCAAAGGCAGCATACACAAAATCTCGTATTTGAACAAGCACACCTGATCTCTTGGAGAAAACCGCCAACTGGAGATCACACATCAAGGCCAGAGAGAAAAATGCCAGCTGGATTACCTGTTAAATGAAAAAGGTAGAACAATATTTGGTCCCTTAGGTGGCTAGGCTGAGTGTGCACCATTTAGCTCTTGAATGGTGTTCAGGGCGTAGGTACTCCAAACTGTCAGGGGACAAGACACTGGTCACGAAGCGGCCTCGATCCCAGGGGCGGGAGCCACCTGGCAGTGATCCAAACAGGGCGAAACCTCGTGAAGCCCCTCAGAAGTTATGACATTTCATTTCCAAAAAGAGTCGCCTGAAAACTGCTCTCGGGACAACAGAGGGCAATCTGTGGTTTGCCTCCTCAGGAAGGACAAACGGTTTCCTTCTCTAATTCCAGTCTCCTTTGTTCTGGAGGCCACGCTGCCCTTCAGGTCCATTTCAATGGTGTGGTCTGTTTTCATTTTTTGTCCATTTGGTTCAAAACACTAAATTTGCAATTTCAACAGTGAACTGGTACAACACATGCATCAATGAGCCGGAATGTTTTTTGACTTGTCAGGAAAAATAATTTTTAGCATTGCATGAGTGATGTTGATGTAATCAAAATATAAATTAACTCTAAATGAAAAAAATGAAAATTTAATGAATGAAAAACAAAATACAACGCTGCTTAAAAATCTGCATGGTGTAATAAAAACACAACTAGGGTGTGTGGACATTTTGGCGGGGTGGGTGTGTAGGCATTTTATAGGAATAAAATTCCTTAACTCCTCGTAGTCCCTCACTATTCCAGTAAAATTTTTGTGAATTCCATGACCAATTCAAAAGCAAGGAAACCAGGTTTCATGCACTCATTTTGAACGAATTTCAATTTCTATAGACCAAAATCTCCTGCCGAAAATTCTCTGACTTCCACTTTTTAGGAAGTTTTCTGACAACTTATCTTGTTCACCAAAATTCCCCAACTTTTCCAGGGTTGCCAGGTCGCCGAGCACCCGATAACAAATGTGGCCTTCATACACCTCACGAGTGTGCCAACAAGGTTTACTGTCAAGTGTTTTTAACTAATTCGAAAATGTAACTTACACTTAAAAATATATTTAATGTTATTATAAAAAAAAATTTCCATATAAAAAAACTTAATAATTATTAAGCTATAACTGCAGTAGTTACCCTTCGTTGTAATCTCTCCCAGGCCTCACAAGTGGAGTTAAACTTGGTAACTGTTCTCCTTTTTCTTGAATATGCTAGGGCCATTCGGGATCCATACCAAATTGATGCCTTCGGAAAAGTTCAAAGAACCGCTGATCGGTTCATTAAATGATTTCAGTAGTAAGCCTAATGTTCAGCAAAAAATCGCCATGCCTGAAAAGCATATGCTCAACATTGAGGAAGAGCAGAGAATACTGCAGGATCTCCCGTCTAAAGAACCATTTCTGTGGGTTTTTTGCCCTGTTCCTGCCAAAGGAGTTTCTTCGTGAGAATGCAACTTGCAAGCCAAATCATCTATCGCGGCTTTTTATACCTGTTATCAAGTTCAATCCGTACTTCACTCTTTTTTCATTGAGACACTCAGAGAATGGAACGATCTGCCTGCAAATTCCCAAATTCTGGATTTCTCTGCTTTTCGGTAAATGAAAAGCAAATGAAAAAATTACAAAATGAAATCAGTCAACATCGTGAAAGAGCATCTCCTACCAAGATTGTATTTATTGTTATTTTTGTTGCAATTGTATTCTGGTTGCACGATTCATTCATTTTACATGTTCTTGTTCTTATTTTGCCTCATATTGTGATTATTGTAATGAATATTGTGTAACAAAGATTGTTGTATTTGCTTTATTATTGTGATTCACTCTGCAATTTCAAATAAGAAATGAAAACAATACACCATGTTGATACCACTGATGATAACCTATTGCGTTTCAAAAATGATTGAAAAAAAAAAAAGAATCTTGCTCATTTCATTTGAGGCCATCGTTGTAATCTGCAGGTGGTGCATTTTAATGCAATAGCAAACATGAAATGATCTAAACAATATTTAATTTTTCAGGTTGCTTGCTGAATGAAGCCTGGACCATCTTACATTTGACGCTGAAATATACTCAGGTCTCCTTGATGCAATCTGGCAGTTTTCTAAATAAAAAAATAAAAAGACATCAAAAGTCCCCAACAAGGGAAAATACAAGATTATTGCACCAAAACAATGTCAAATACTAACCAAGTCCCAGATTGTCAAGTATTTTGTTTGCCCAGCAAACCCTCTGTGGGGATTTGCCTTGATGAATAATTTGGAATCCAAATGGTAGCTGTGATAGTAAAATGCGAATCCATAGCATGAAAGTGCAAATATGTGAAAAATAAATGGAAGCATTGGAGAAACTTGTAACTAAAATTAATTCCTCAGGAAATGTGTCACTAGAGAAAACAAAATAATCAAGCAGTTTATTGAAGAAAACAGCGCAGAATGGAATAAAAAATGGGTTAACGATGTTGAAACTTAAATTTGGGATGTTTCTTAGTTTTTTGGTTTTTTGGCAGACCTACTCACAGTCAAAAGCCACGAAATTGGCCCAAACATTCGAACAAAAAACGGAATGGTCAATTAAACCCCTCAAACAAGAGTGCAGTAATTCCCTGATGAAGGACAACTTCAAAATTTGATTACAATAAATATATTATTGTTGCTTGAATTAAACAGGAACTGATTCGATGGTGCAAAATAGTGGATCCTGGGAAATATTCGTTTCAATCCAGTTTTGACAGCATCCACTTGCCAGTAAAAATGGAAAAAATTCATTTTCAACATCTCATTTTCAGGCTCATTCATCTGAAACAACCACTGTTAAAATGGGTGCCTCTCTGCGATGCAGCTCATCAAAAATGCCAGCTTGTTTCTGTGCAGAGATGAAACCACATATCTAACATTGGCCATAGGTGACACACAAACCTTCCACACTTAAATACAAGGTCTTGTGATCTCAGGTTAGCATGACCGTTTTTGGTTGGATAAGCGATGAGGTATGACCGTTTTTTCGTTTTCTGTGCATGCAGCAAAAGTTTGGAATAATTTTACTTTTTATCAGGGCTGGCAAGTTCTGCTTACACTTGCCTTGCCAATATTTTTTGATTTTGTTGAAAATTGTTGCGTTTTGATACTTGTGTTTTTGCTTTGCTCTTCAAAGCACTTTGCATTTCTAAAGGGGGTACGTTTTCAGTTGTAATTTTTGCGACAGTTCCACGAGTAAAGTTAAAATACGAGGGAAGGCTGGATAAATGTCATCATTCTGGAAAAGAATGCCCAGAGACACACCAGATAAAGAGGCTGCTCAGGCTTCCAATGACTGCAATTTTTGAAATGCTGCAGAATCCTCATAAATTCCCTCTCTTTGCACTTATGGACCGATCCTCCGTTTCCCTTCCTGGAGTGGCAACTCCAGGAAGGGAAGGTTTAAGTGATTCAGGAGCTGAAAACAGCATGCCTTTATGGAGAGCAACAGGAAGCATTACAAGAAGAACTCCTACAGCTCCTCCGTCAATGGCAAAAAAGCATAACTTTGCAAGGATCACTGCAGAAAAAATCAAGTATGGCATTTCATTTTCAAGTGCAATTGGAACTTGACCTTCCTTCGTACTCAGTCTCGCTGAGGAAATTGGTTGCCATCTGGATACCTGTTCTCTTGACCTCTGTCTCACTTTTTACTCCAGTAGGCCATTCAGGAAGCATCCAACAGATATCCATCAACAATATCTAAATATGTAACCTCTCGTGGATAGGTATGTAATGATATAAATTGCACCATATTCAGTGGAGAGATAAACAAGAGATGGAAGCAAAGTCCAAGTTGCTGGGTTTATTTTTCCCATTTCACTCTAATGGAAATCATTTAATTACCTTGGCAAGGAACTGCCACCTCTGTGAACATCTATCCACCGATTATAGGCAAAATATTTACATAACCCACACCCCTCAATTATTCTCGATTATCCTCTGGAAGTCATCTGGATTCCTCTTCACACTTTTCTTCCCTTTCAAAAACAAATTGATTTGTTACTTTATCTTTCCTTTATGTTCCACATGGCGATCCTTTGGGATGGCCAGGAAATTTCTTGCACGCACCTGATTTGATATACTTGTCCATGTGTTGAGCGTCCTGGTTTTTTGACTGCGAGACTCATACAGGGAAGTCCAAAAGTCGTTGGACGTAGGAAAAATGTAAATTTGCTCTTTTTATGGTATTTTGTGATCTGAAACTTTTAATAGCTCTAATCACAGAGATACCCAGGCTTTAATTGGAAATTTTAGCATCGAATAAAGTGGTGACATCTGTGAAGGTAGCTGGAAAAAGTCACAAATCACAAAATATGATAAAAACAGGAAATTTAATTTTTTGCTGTGACCAAAGATTTCGGTCATCCCTGAATATGAACATGCTCCGATTGAAGTTTTGTCAGATGTGGTTGGAGCAAGAAAACGTTTCAGACAATAAAATGTGGTAAAACAGCAAATATTCATTTTTCCTATGGCCAAAGACTTTTGGGCTACTCTGTATATTTGGGTTCCTATGCTTTTTATGCTCCCCAACCAGAAAATAGCCGTGAATTCTGAATTGCCAACGTGTCTTCCCTCGGAATTGTTATCTAGAACATCTGGTGAGTTCTTTCAGACTTTTTTATTTTCTTTCTCCCTCATTTAAATTTTCAAGATACATTATTGTTCGTTGGATATGCTTTTTTTATTTGAACAATGTTTCTTCTTTATCATTTTCCGGGTATCAATCAAGTTGGATGCAGTGACAAAAACACGAAGCGGAACCTGTTTTCTGCCTTTACAAACAGTACGTGTTGACCGAGTACGTGTATACTTCAGTCAATACAACGAGTCAAAGTGTCTGAATCTAGATTGTCGTCATGTATTTTTTAAAACCATTTGTTTTTTTCCTTCCCTTTGTTTTCAAACAGTCTTGGTGCTTGGTTGAGATGGAACGATGTGTTTGGGATTTCACTTGGGAAGTAACACCATCAAAAATACACTTTTACAAATGGGGAGACACCTTTTTGGTAAAAATGGAGAGGACAAAAGGAGTAAGATGGATTTTACAGATGGATTTCACAGCAGGATAATATGTTTCAGAAGTACCCGAGGAAAGGTCCCCCCACTTCCATGGACATTGGAAATTTTGACATCGGAGATTCTTTCTTTGAAACCGTTCACAATAAAACCAACATCAAACAAGAAAGAGAATCTCAATTGGCACACAGGCAGTATTCATAATCATGTGATGTCTGATCATTCTGAAAACCTGATAAAATGGGTTGCTGAGGCAAAAATGATGCCTGGAAGGCAAACAGTTCCGATTTTTCTAACCATCACCAATCAGGACCTTGAGATTGAGCTGGAAGCTGGCTTTCATACAACGGTCACAGACTTATCACTGCAGTCTGTAGAATAGTGATAATTGAAGGCATTCAACGAACAAAACCAAACAATAACACTCATCTTTGATTTGACAACAAGCGCTTGACAGTTTTTGTGTAGGAATATAATACATATTTTGCACTGATTCTCTTTACTTTGCTTTTGCAATATGCGGAAATGCATACACCAGCTTCTCACCCTGAATATCCTTTTATCATTAAGAAGACAATGTGAAATAAACACCAAAATTTCGGACAGGTGAAGCAAGATGCACATTCAGCTCAGTGCAGGGTGTATGAGATGAACGGGAGGCGTATTTTATTAATCTATACGAATCGGGAAATGTCCCGACTTTTCTCGTTTAGAAAAAAGCAAACAAAAGCTAGCTTAACCCAACCTAACCTGCCTAACCTATCCCAACCTGACCTGCCTAACCTACCCTAACCCAACCTAACCTATTTTCTTTATTCCGAGTCTTTTTTCTCACTTTCTGAGGGTTCGAAGTTTAACATGGGGTTAGATGGAAAAGTGCCAAATCCATATAGATTAATCAAATACGCGAACGGGAGACCCCGGTTCGATCCCATACACCCAATATGGACATCTTTGCTGTGCCCCAGCCCCTGGCCACAACACAAAGGACAGGTTGGGATATAATTAATTCATTCACTCCATCTCAACTTAGACACACCTGGTGTTCTAGATTTAGAGCATGCTGAATGCGCAAACCATAAATCCTGGGCTGTAAGAGACTGATACAGCCAGTTATCTTAGAGAATGGGGGATTAACAGCCAGTTATCTTACAGAATAGGGGATAACACACAACCCAACATTGTCAACAAAGCCGACACTAACTACCAGTAACTTTTGACCAGCATCATATTCATCATTTTCCCACATTTGACTTCACATGAGACATTGTGTCTTCCACCGAATGAGTGGGCAATCGGCAATCTCATCGCTCTGCCTATTCGAAGCAGCAAAGCATTTTTGTACTGACATCTTGTGCATTCCTCTTTAGATGGTGGGAAGCAGGCAGATGGAAGCAAACTTTAAAATTCAATGCAAAAATGGACATGGCGTGCACAGATTTGGTAAGAAATGTCGATTCGCAAACAAAATTGGCGATATTTGGCCAGCAATGTTGCTCAGAAAAGTGGAAACGAATGTGCAAAGCCAGCGCTCAAAAGCCACATGGACTTTGGGGGGATGAGGGACCATCGAACAGCAAGGGTGACTTGTTAGCACCCGACGATGCGTGCGCGCGCAACGACGGGGGAGGGGGTGTCCCCTCCCCGAAATTTTGAAGAATTTTTGAAAAAAATGGAGCCTCAAATGGTGCCCAGAAATGCTGAATTTAAAAAAAAGGAGCAATTTTTCAGGCGCTCCCGGCAAAAATTTGAAATTCGACAAAATTATTGGGGGGACGAATTCCCTCGGAAGAATGTTGGGGGGGACGTGTCTCCCCTGTCTCCCCGGCTTTTGCGCCCTTGGTGCAAAGGAGTAAGGGGAAATGACACCACAAAATACAACAAAGGCCTCAAAGAACTGGCGAATCCGTGCAGCTGGTGTACCTTACCCACTCCACAAAAAACTACCCTTCAACAAAGACTTTCATCCTACTAACCCCTCTTGCAAATCCAAAGCTTTTTTCAACTCAACATTCTCAACCCTAAATCAGTTGATGAGAGATGGAAAATGATTTTGCCCATGGTCATTGTGCTATACGAATCTTGAAGATGGGAAAAAAACTTCCAGAAACATGCCTGAATTCACCTTGCTACCAGTTGTGCTCATTTTTACTGAATCAGTAATGATTTCTCAATGAATCAAACACAAACGCACCATTCTGAACAATCATAAAAATCAGGAAACATTTAGCGCTGAAGTGTGCCGTGGAAGAAACACAGTTGCCACGGAGTGACGCAGCAAGTGTGACAACTCTGCCATAGAAGAAACAAACTAGCAACAAACCCAATTGAAGAAAAATTTAATCACCATCAAAACATCCAACAATCACAAGTAAGGGAATCACAAGATGGATTATTGCAAAATTAAAATAATTATTTCTGTCGTACTTTATTTTCAGGGCTGCTTCTTCCGGCTAAACATGGAATTCCACAAGCTTTCCAGTTTTCCCGATTGGTTATCAGATTTCAAGGGCACAAAGTGGGAGTAAAATTTTGCACGATGCTTGTCTTTGCAAATAACCTCTTGCTTTTGCAAAGATTGTGGCTTTTGATTTCCAACTGACTGAATGTGTTCAATTCAATGTTGGTCAAATATTTCGGCCAACAGAAAGTGGCCAGGGGGCAGAAGCGGACCTGAAGTGAAAAATGTGTGGATACAGATTCTGCCTCTGAGTGTCATCAGAATTCATATTCATTCTTGGCTTCTTTGCCTTCCGATTCACGCTGGCAATTTCAGGCCCAAAATGGACCCTGAAACTTCTAATCCTGCACAATATTCATCAGCATATTGGAGGGCTTCATCAGGCCACTGACGAGTGGACCTGCTAAGAGATAGCTACTGGGATCCTGTAAGGGCACAGTACCAGACCACAGCTTCTGCGGGATCCTTTTTCTTCAGCTCAGTTCAGTGCTTAAATTGTGAAAAAAAAGCGGCCGGCTCCCATTCATTTTGAAAGGGGCACACGAATTTGAAAAGGGCTTTTGGGCCCAAAAGGGCATAAAATTTTCAGGACAAGGGGGCAACAACGAGGCAATGTGCAAGAAAAAGGGCAATGTCGTTTCCGACGATGCGTTGCGCGAAGCGCAACGCAGGGGGAGGGGTTCGGGGAAGGGGTGTCCCCCTCCCCGAAGGGGAAAAATTTTGAAAAATGGAACCTCGAGAGGTGCTCAGAATTCGCAAATTTTGAAAAAAACTGCCATGGCTTTTGTCGCAAGCACCATCTGCACGCATATCGATTCAATTGACCAACGAATTGAATATCCACGATTTTAAAACAAAGCAACTGCGACGAAAGTCGAAAACGCATTTCATTCACACTTTTCCATCCAACCCAGTGTCAAACACCCGAATCACAAAAAGTGGGAAAACACTCGGAACAAAGGAAACAGACCTGGTCCGACCTTTCTCCCGCCAATGCGGGAAGCATAATTTTTTTTCCAATCCACTTCCGCGGACAGCAGCATCGGAAGAGCTAATCACGTCGTCTCAATTTGTGACGTCATCAATTTTCGCATTTTTGCCTTGCCACCGCTTTTTGCCATTTGGCGTGTTTGCCACCGCTTCGCAACTCTTTCTGGGGTCGCAAAAGGGTGAGGTTAGGCCAGGTTGGGTCAGGTTAGGTCAGGTTAGGTTTGGTTAAGTTAGGTTTTGAAAATTGGATGTTGAAATTGGCTGGAATTCCCAACAGCCAATCAGAGACGCGCATGCGGAAGTGGATTGGGAAAAAATATGCATGCGGGAATGGGGGAGCAGTGAGCACCCGCGGCTCAATCCACCACGACCACTTGCCACCGCACATTTTTTGTTCCAATCCACTTCCGCAGGCGCGCCTCTGATTGGCTGTTGGGAATTCCAGCCAATTTCAACATCCAAATTTCAAAACATGCCTTAACCAAACCTAACCTGACCAACCTAACCTGACCTAACCTAACCCCATTGTGACCCT
>JASGXE010014251.1:0-13574 GCA_030068105.1 Sinentomon sp. SZTP_YWyxl | reverse complement strand
TTTTAAAACCCTTCAACCAACAAAGGCTGCTCATTTAGTACCTTTTTGTAACTTCCCAGTCACCGACCATTCATTTAAACTCATCTTCGTCTGGTGTCAAGAACCATCTCTGGATAATTTTTGAAACCAATTGCATTCGAAAGTTTTTTCACCAAACCCTGGACCTTTTGTTAAGAAACCAAGCCAATTACCATCCTTGGTAAACGCCCCTGGCCTTTCATTTTGTCCAATGAAACTATTCTTGCAATCCGAACCAACGGTCCCAACCTTTTATTAAAAACCCTGCCTCAACTTATCCTTAAGATAATCCTTTCAAAATTGGTTTTCGTGAAATCCCTCAAATTTAAAGGGCGCCTTAACAAAACGGCCCTGGCCTTGTTCAGTTGATCCAATGCCACCAAACACCTTAAACCTTTTTCACCCGTTGGACTTTGCAGATCCAAAAATATTCTTGTTTTGACACCAACTTTCCCGACCTTTTTTTGAAAAACTTGATTTTTCCTTGAATGTTTGGGCAAAAGTTGGAACCTTTTCGTAGATAAAATGATTTTTCTGACGATCCTTGCCCAACGGCCCGGATTTTCGAGAAAAACGAAAACCAAAATAAATAAAGGTTCCCGGCCTTTTCGAAAAACCACTGATAACTTATTTTTTGAAATTAAATAAACTCCGGAAATTTTCTTTGAACCCTTCCCAAACACCTTGAATAATTTAAATAAAGGGTCCCTGGATTTTGTAAGGTAACCAAAAAATTACCTAGAGGGGACCAAGGGTACCAACAGTTCCCTGGCCTTTTCGTTGATCCAAGCCCAATTTCTTAAGGATTTAAGCCCGGCTCCTTTTAGAATAACCAACTTAATTTCCTTAAGATAGATCCTTAAATCACCAACAGGTCCCTGGACCTTATTCAGTTAAGATAACCAACTGCACCAACTTATTCCTTGAAGATCCTTAAGATCAACCAACAGGTCCCTGGACCTTATTTACTTAAGATAACCAACTGCACCAACTTATCCTTGAGATAGATCCTTAAAATCACCAACAGGTCCCTGGACCTTATTCAGTTAAGATAACCAACTGCATCAACTTATCCTTGAGAAGATCCTTAAGATCACCAACAGGTCCCTGGACCTTTTCAGTAAAGATAACCAACTGCACCAACTTTTCCTTAAGAAGATCCTTAGATCACCAACAGGTCCCTGGACCTTGTTCAGTTAAGATAACCAACTGCACCAACTTATCCTTAAGATGATCCTTAAGATCACCAACAGGTCCCTGGACCTTTTCAGTTAAAGATAACCAACTGCACCAACTTTTCCTTAAGAAGATCCTTAAGATCACCAACAGGTCCCTGGACCCTTGTTCAGTTGGATAACCAACTGCACCAACTTATTCCTTAAGATAGATCCTTAAGATCACCAACAGGTCCCTGGACCTTTTCAGTTAAGATAACCAACTGCATCAACTTATTCTTAAGATAGATCCTTAAGATCACCAACAGGTCCCTGGACCTTATTCACTTAAGATAACCAACTGCACCAACTTATCCTTGAGATACATCCTTAAGATCACCAACAGGTCCCTGGACCTTATTTAGTTAAGGTAACCAACTGCACCAACTTATCCTTGAGAAGATCCTTAAGATCACCAACAGCTCCCTGGACCTTTTCAGTAAAGATAACCAACTGCACCAACTTAATCTTAAGACAGATCCTTAAGATCACCAACAGGTCCCTGGACCTTGTTCAGTTAGATAACCAACTGCAATAACTTATCCTTGAGATAGATCCTTATGATCACCAACAGGTCCCTGGACCCTATTCAGTTGAGATAACCAACTGCGCCAACTTATTCTTGACAGATCCTTAAGATCAACAACAGGTCCCTGGACCTTATTCAGTTGAGATAACCAACTGCACCAACTTATCCTTGAGATAGATCCTTAATATCACCAACAGCTCCCTGGAACTTTTCAGCAAAGATAACCAGCTGCACCAACTTATTCTTAAGACAGATCCTTAAGATCACCAACAGGTCCCTGGACCTTGTTCAGTCAAGATAACCAACAGCACCAACTTTTCCTTGAGATGGATCCTTAAGATCACCAACAGGTCCCTGGACCTTTTCAGTTAAGATAACCAACTGCACCAACTTATTCTTAAGATGATCCTTAAGATCACCAACAGGTCCCTGGAACCTTTTCAGTTAAAGATAACCAACTGCACCAACTTTTCCTTAGATGGATCCTTAAGATCACCAACAGGTCCCTGGACCCTGTTCAGTTAAGATAACCAACTGCACCAACTTATTCCTTAAGATGGATCCTTAAGATCACCAACAGGTCCCTGGACCTTTTCAGTAAAGATAACCAATTGCACCAACTTATTCCTTAAGATAGATCCTTAAGATCACCAACAGGTCCCTGGACCTTTTCAGTAAAGATAACCAACTGCACCAACTTATTCTTAAGATAGATCCTTAAGATCACCAACAGGTCCCTGGACCTTGTTCAGTAAAGATAACCAACTGCACCAACTTATCCTTGAGATAGATCCTTAAGATCACCAACAGGTCCCTGGACCTTATTCAGTTAAGATAACCAACTGCACCAACTTATCCTTGAGATAGATCCTTAAGATCACCAACAGGTCCCTGGACCTTATTCAGTTAAGATAACCAACTGCACCAACTTATCCTTGAGATGGATCCTTAAGATCACCAACAGGTCCCTGGACCCTATTCAGTTGAGATAACCAACTGCACCAACTTATTCTTAAGATGGATCCTAAAGATCACCAACAGGTCCCTGGACCTTATTCAGTTGAGATAACCAACTGCACCAACTTATCCTTGAGATAGATCCTTAAGATCACCAACAGGTCCCTGGACCTTTTCAGTAAAGATAACCAACTGCACCAACTTATTCTTAAGATAGATCCTTAAGATCACCAACAGGTCCCTGGACCTTGTTCAGTTAAGATAACCAACTGCACCAACTTATTCTTAAGATGGATCCTTAAGATCACCAACAGGTCCCTGAACCTTATTCAGTTGAGATAACCAACTGCACCAACTTATCCTTGATATAGATCCTTAAGATCACCAACAGGTCCCTGAACCTTTTCAGTAAAGATAACCAACTGCACCAACTTATTCTTAAGATAGATCCTTAAGATCACCAACAGGTCCCTGGACCTTGTTCAGTTAAGATAACCAACTGCACCAACTTATCCTTGAGATGAATCCTTAAGATCACCAACAGGTCCCTGGACCTTTTCAGTAAAGATAACCAATTGCACCAACTTATTCTTAAGATAGATCCTTAAGATCACCAACAGGTCCCTGGACCTTGTTCAGTTAAGATAACCAACTGCACCAACTTATTCTTAAGATGGATCCTTAAGATCACCAACAGGTCCCTGGACCTTATTCATTGAGATAACCAACTGCACCAACTTTTCCTTGAGATAGATCCTTAAGATCACCAACAGGTCCCTGGACCTTTTCAGTAAAGATAACCAACTGCACCAACTTATTCTTAAGACAGATCCTTAAGATCACCAACAGGTCCCTGGACCTCGTTCAGTTAAGATAACCAACTGCACCAACTTATCCTTGAGATGGATCCTTAAGATCACCAACAGATCCCTGAACCTCAATCAGTTGAGATTGAGTGGGTGATCTCATCCCCAAGTGCACACTTATACGATCAAGATTTGGAGCTATAACAGAGCGAGAGCAGTGCCGGATTAAGGTTTTGGGCGCCCAGGGGCACTTTTCTGAAAATCGCCCTTGCAGTCGTCCAGCCAGCAGCAGGTAGGCCTACTTGAAAATTAAAATTTTAAGGCATAAAAGAAAATTAAAAAGCATATCTGATAAATATCAAATGTATGCTATAACGCCTCCAAGCTACACCCACAACAGAGCCTCTCCTACCCACTTCGCAAGATTCAATTAAACTACAGGTTGAATTGAAATTGGTTTTGTTAAAGAAGACTTGGATTTTTTGCTTGGAGTATCTCTTGCAAAATCCAAAGAAAAACAGTAAAAATTCCCATTTTATCAAACCTCGAGGCGCCCCTGGGCACGTGCCCCCCTGTGCCCATTGGGTAATCCGGCGCTGAGCGAGAGTCATATTACGGTAATCAGTTGCTGCTCTGTGGGATTTGGAGCAATTAAGCCAATCTTAAGTGAAAGCCCTGCTCTTGAGGGCAGGTCTGCTGTAAAGATTGAAAGATAAAGTGGATCCCCAGGCTCAAAAGACTCGTTGCCATGGCAACAACCGCCCGGCATTGCAGGCACACGCCAAGCATGATAAAATGCTATGCGTTTTGCTCGAGTTTCAGCTAGCAGTTGACTGAGAGGAACTCATTTTGATTCCGCCACATTCGAAGAGCGGGCTGAATTTCCCGCTCTCCCAATGGTGAGCCCAAACTCAGCCGATTGCTTCTTGAAAATCCACTTCTTGGTGTTCGTCTGCACAGTATTTCCCAAAAGTCACTTGACAACCCCAGAAACGTGCATTGCAGTTTTGAAGCAACTCTGGAAGCTTTGAATGGAGTTTGTTCCAATTCGAATGGACAACACTGCAGCAGACAGCCTGCCCAATCTGAATCTGGTGAAATGGTCCCACAAGGGGTTGTCAAGTGACTTTTGGGAAACACTGTAGGCATAGCTTGTTGCAAAACCTCAGCTATGCTTCAGCCATTTATGGTGGTTGTGAACCCAGTAGCTGGTGTCCACCCTCGGGAACTTATGGCCTGTGCTCTATATCGCAGAGAGGTCCCTTATCGGAACTGTTACCCAAACTTCCGCACTGTTTACTTTGCGTGCGATGTGTGCAAAAATGAGTTTTGCGTCGTTGGCAAGACGCGACAGCATGGCTCCTGCCCGACAGGTGGTGCAGCACCCCGCCCAAATTTTTATGCTGAACGCTTGTGGACGAATTAAGCCAGACATACACTTGGCAATCTTTCTGCCGCGTCAAGCAAACCCGCATTTAGGAACGGCTACCAGTCATGTCAATTTTAGTCCATTTTTCAGATACGCCATTGAAATACCTTTTTCAGCACGATGAAAGTGTAACAGCGTGCCTGTTGATGCACGACAGAGAACGTGCCGCCTGGAGAGATTTTCGTCCTTGGAAGCAATCATGTTTATGCGAGGCGTCCAGCCCAGCTTGCAGGAAAACTTCACTGCTTTTGGTTGGTAATTTCATCCGATATTGGCAGAATTATTCACGAACGAGTTGACACTTGGAAGGAATGTTGGCATTCTTTGTAATGTAGAAATATCGGATATGACAGCATCCATTTGTGAACATTTGTCGACGTTTCACATTCGATGACATGGCGGATTTCTCACAACATGGATGCAAGGAATGACAAAAAGATCGCAACGCACTCACTCGGAGACACAATGCAGTCATCGGCGAACAACCGAATTCGTGAGCGCATGTGCTGATCGAGGTCATTAATAGGCCTACTAAATGCAAAGAGCAGTGGACCCAAAACACATCCTTGTGGAACACCGGAAGTGACGGGAAGGTTATCAGAGAATTTGCCAGCGATGCGAACTGCTTGAGAGCGGTGGGACAGATCTAAATTCAGAGAAATTCGGAGTTCGATGTGCGAGGATTCGTTTCCCATGATATCACAACACAACGAATTGTCTAATCGCATGCGAAAAAATGGCCACGTGTGAGATCCTCGACTGAAACCTGTGGTCGCTAAGCCTGTCCGATCTTTCTGTGATTTGGCATGCACATTATTCATGTTTGTTGACGTGTGTTCGGAACAGCTGATTTCGATCGTGCCATTCGTCGCCACAAGACTGCCGTGCATCCGCAACGCAGGTGGCGCCATTGCTGAAGATATCACTTGCGGAGAGCGGAGCAAGGCGGGGCACTGACGACACGGGTGACTGCGATGGAACCAACACAGATGATGCAAATTCCCCGCGCCATCGCATCTTCTTTTCGGCCTGCACACTTCACGGGTACACTATCCGTCAAAATGTGCCATTTAGAATGTTCGTGTAACGCGTAAAACTGCATCGTCCTTCTGAAATTGGATGGCCGGTAGCCTCTCAACAACATTGACCTTTGGAATTTCCCCATTCTTCGAAGAATTATGGCGTCTCCTGTGTATTTGGACGCGTGTTCCATAAAATATGAGGACTTACAGGGTGTCTTTCGAAAAGGCACCCATTCATCATCATCATTGCCATTATGACAACGGACTGAGGCAGAAGTGGACTGAGATAGAATTGGACAAAGGAGGGAGTTTTGGAGGGAGTTGGTAGCTTACATCTTTCCTAACAATTTAAGTTAACCTGACCTAACCTAACCCGCAGAAATTAAAAAAAAATCAGCTTCCACAAATGCAAAAACTCTGCCTCAGTCCACTTCTGCCCCAGCTCAGTTCGTTCTGCCCCAGTCACCGGTCCCGTCCAGAAAACCTCCCAAAGAGTTCCAACCAACGCGCTGTCCAAGACATTATTGTTTTCGAAAAATTGGAATTCCATGAGTTTTCCACGTTTTCCAGGAGGATTCTCAGTTTTTTCGGGGTTGATTATGGGTTCAAGATATCAAGAATGGGTTGCTGAATAAACATAAAACATGGTGGAAAGAGAATCGGTCGAATGGGTTAAGACAAAAATGGCAAGAAAAGAATGTTCCTTAGGTGTCACAATTGGAAATTCAAAAAAAATGAAAACAAAAAAAATGGAAATTTTCGGAAATTTTCAATTTTCCAGGGTTTTTTTTTCCAAAAATCCCTGAGATTTCCAGGTTGTCCAGGTCACAAAAAATTCCATGAGTTTTCCAGGTTTTCCACGTTCTCCAGGTTGGTAGCAACCATGTTTATCCCTTTGAGCAGTCCTTGTTTTATCCCTTTGAGCAGTCCTTGTTTTATCCCTTTGAGCAGTCCTTGTTTTGTCCCTTTGAGCAGTCCTTGGCAGCAAATCCTTTGTTCCCGACATTTATTTTTGAATTGCGATGAGCAGACTTTTATAAATTCTTTTATCTTTTATAAAGACTTTTATAAATTCTGATCCAAACATGGAACGAAATGGGAGGCCCGAGTAACCGAACGCAGCGGACCATGACAACAAAAAAAAGTGAAAAAAGTCCTGCATACCTATATGAAAAATAAACGAACATATTACTCCAAACTAAACCAATTGTTTGCAATGGTTCAAACTCCTTCCCGTTTGCTCAATTAGATTTGGCTTATTTTTTTTTATCATGAAAATAATTAGATCCAAGGTTGTTTCGGCGATGTGATAGACACACCGGGATCCCGCCGTAAAGGAATTGCGTTCGGGGGGAGTCTGTCCGCTCAAAGGGGGGACTCTTCTCACCGCACAGCTGATCGGAGACAGAAAACAACAGTCACATGGTCTCGAACGGACACGGCCAAGGTCGACGCTTCAAAAACCCATTTCAAACCCCGATATAGGCAGGTACCTACAGTGGCGAGAAAAATAATTGTACCACATATGGCGGCTTTTCTCTCTCGAATTTTCGGGATAATCTCAATCCCATCAAAATTGGTATTCCAGCAATGATTAGACGCATATTTTCGTGCAACAAAATACGATTTCTTGAATCTGAAATCAACACAATTCTCCCAATTTTCTTTGAAAGATCGAAAAATCCGCATATAGTCATGACACGAGTAATTTTCTCGCCACTGTACTTTGAGGATGGCTAAGTAAAATTAGAAAAACACTAAAATAAAAGCAAGTTATTGAAGCACGCAGCCAGCATCAGCAGACAGGAATAAATTCACATGTTCCGGAGTCATGGCGCCAAACGTCAACTTTGAAGCGAAATGACTTCGGTCAGAGTACAGTGTGAAAAAAATTAATTCAAGCACAGCGTTGCACTCGAGATTTCAAACGCGAATTTGCATGCTGGCCTTTCGTGGGCGTCCAATCGCGTGGCAATAACGTCACCTCATGAGACTTTCTTGGCACACCACAAGTCACTTTTGGAAGACCAGAACAGGCGACAGCATTCAGCGATTTTGCCATCGAAAAAGCTGCTTCATGTTAGAAATAATCGTGTTCACATTGTACCCAGACGGCTCACTCAGCAGCTGATTCGGGAATGTTGGCCAATCGATGCTCACCTGGGCCAACGAAATGGTAATTAGTTGAGGCAGATAAATCGCAAGGCAGCAAGGAAGATGAAAGAAGAAGAATTGCCCAGTTGGCCATGCCATCGCATCGGGCCACATGCCATCGGGCTACCACGTGAGCAGACATGCAAAGACAAAGACACCCACATTCCTCAGAGACCTGAAAAGGAACTCCCAAGAGAAGAATGACATGGACTGCCAAGAAATTCTTGGGGGTTTCGGACAGTGCATACCCATTTTAAAACTAAAAGTTTTCATTTCTGCTCGGGCGGTTTTCGATTTCGACAAAAAATAAAATTTCGGGACCCAATTATTTCTGTCGCGTGTCATTATTTTCCAAACTTGACATCCTCCTGCCTTCTATCTTGCCTCTGGGGTTCCTCAAGGGAGTGCATTGGGACCCCTGCATTCAGGGGCGCCGATCATGGGGGGTTGGGGGAATGCATCATCTCCAATTCTGGAAAGGGTTATTTTCTGGGGGGATTGTTGCCCTTCCCTCATCCCCCGTAAAATCCTTTGTTGAATGCCTAATTATCCCAACGATGCCCTCAATTGGCCAATTTTTGTCAACCGGTATGTTTGTTCCAGTTGGAAGTTGCAATGATATTGAAATTTGTGCAAGATTGTTTTTTTTTTCAAAAAGTGCGCATTCTGAGCACCTCTTGAGGCTCCATTTTTCAAAAATTTTCCATTTCGGGGAGGGGGACACCCCCTCACCGAACCTCCCCCCGGCGTTGCGCTTCGCGCACGGCATCCTTGGGAACAAGATTGTCCTTTTTTCTTTAAACATTGCCTCGGTGTTGCCCCCATGTCCGCCGGAAGCTTATTTAAATTCGCCGGAAGCTTTTTTAAGAAATGAGTACGCGTTTGGGCCCTTTTCCATCTAAATCAGTGTAAAAGTCCCGACCCTTCAAAAACGGGGAAAAACGCTAGAAACAATGGAAAAAGGTTTTTGATTGGTCAGGTTAGGCTTGGTTAGGGTGTGTTAGGTATGTTGGACAGGTTAGGTTTGGCTAGATTAGCTTTATTTTTCACTTTTTCGATACGCGCAAAATCGGGGTGGGCCCAAACGCGTACTCATTTCTTAAATTCGCGTCCCGGAAAATTGATGCCCTTTTTTGTCTCATCCCCCCCAATCTTGGAGAGCCATCGGCGCAACTGCCTTTTTTACGACATTTGTCAATGATATTTTCGATGTAATTAGTTGTAACAGAAGGCTTTATGCTGATATTGCATTGTAACACATTATTATTATTGTCGAGGATGGCAGTGACAATATAACTTTGCAGGATAACGTCGAAGCCCTTCGGCAATGGTGCAGCAACTCCCTTCTGCGATATCAACGTCTCAAAGACTGTATTTCGACTCTTCCACCCTAAGAACCAAAAGAGCCATTACTCTCAAGGACGAAATTTAGATATCCATAGAGATTTTTGTCAGACTTTTAAAGCATGGGGCAATGTTATTCCCCATCTGGTAAACGCCGTTAAATGTTTTCCTTCGTGTAATGTGTTTTGCGGCGCATGAGAAATGGGGAATTACATTGCCCAGTGCTTCAAGTCTGTCAACAATCTCCTATGGCCCGGGTATTCAGAATGGCTCCGGATAATGAAATTCCTCACCATTTTCAAATATCCAGGAGTCACGTTTCATGATCTCTTACGACTGGGGGAATATGTCAACGCGTCTGATAACAAAGCTTTGTCGGCCTTGGGTTTTTGCGTTATCAGGAATCTCTCACATGGGAATACTAAATCCAAACTTGCAAGGCTGGTCTTACTAGTTCACCTTGAATATGCATCTGTCGTTTGGGATCCATTCCTTGTCTCTCATTATTGATGCCATTGAAAAGGTGCAAAGATCTGCAGCCAGATTCATTACTGGAATCTATGAGCGCACAACCAGTGTCACTTCGATGTTCACTGAGCTCACCCCTTTCAGAAGCCGTTGTAATGAGAAAAGGCTTGCATTTCTTATTAAAATCTTAAGAGGCAAAACATCAATTAAAAAAGTATTGCTTCCCAATTGATAAAATCTTAACCACAATTCGGAGAAGAAATATTGGAGGCAATGCCTTTACAACCAAGGATGATTATGGCAATTCTGTCTTCTCCTGCTCAGATTTCTCTCCACACTCAACAAACAAGGAGTTACTGTCAACGAGTTACTGTCATTCACAAAGTTACGGACATTCACAAACACAAATGAAGCATTATGTTCCCCTCAAAGATGCTTTCAGTGATGCGTAATTTTATTTCTCCGTCCTGATATTTCATTGCCTTTCCCATCATCTCTTCATTCCAATCAATCTGACTTTCAATTCAAAAGTTCTGAAACACAAAATATGGTTTCCATAGTCCCAACCACCTAAGGATTTTCAAACTGGAAATCTGTTGGTTTCTGCAAAAAAAATTTATTGGTTGTGTGGAATGCATCATGGAATTTCGGCCGTATCTGCTATGCTGATCCATCAGTTGGCTTCGTCAACTGATGGATCAGCCCCGATGTCTCGACAAAAACGTTCTGCTGTCTTCACACTGAAGAACAAATGATAGAGTGAGTTTTCTATCTAAGTTCTCCAATTTTCCACCCCGATTTTGATGATCTCTTAAATCGTAGACTCTTTTCCCTGAAATATCTGGAATTTAACGGAACGTATCTGCACCAAAGGCACTTTCATGCATCCAAGACATCTTAATGAAAAGGTTTGCATGAAAGCGTCAGTCCATGGTAAATCCAGCATCAAAAAATAATCAACTTTCGAACTGAGGGGTTCGAGCTAAGCCAGGACCAAACACATTGATACCTGACAAAGCCGCCCCTCTGCAAAATGCCAGAATGGGAGACTAACGTGAAAAAAAAACAAAAGAAAAGGCATGGTTGGTCAAATTGTGTCTTTTTGCAGAGGTCGTTCTGTCAGATGTCAAGGTGTTTGGTCCTGGTTTAGTTTGAACCCTCAGTTTGCATATTGATTCGTTTTCGGTGCTGGTTTCCCATCGAATGGTGCTTCTACTTCAATGCAAACCGTTTTCAATGATAACTTGATCTCCTAACGGAGGGATTATCTGTTCTCTT
Source organism: Sinentomon sp. SZTP_YWyxl (assembly GCA_030068105.1). NCBI lineage: Eukaryota > Metazoa > Arthropoda > Protura > Sinentomata > Sinentomidae > Sinentomon > Sinentomon sp. SZTP_YWyxl. The sequence continues at coordinate 2,355 of JASGXE010014251.1, read as the reverse complement.
TTGTGGTTTTGTGGTTGATCCGGTCCCAGGAATTGCCGACTCGTCTTGCCACCACCATCGGGCTCCCTCTCATGTGGCAATCGACGAAGTGTGTTCTCCGAAATTCGAAATTCCTGCAAAAATTCCCAAAATTTCCTTTTTTTTGAAATTCTCTAACGATACCGTTGCTTTTCCAATTTATCAAAACCGACTGATTTTTTCCAGGTGGCATAGCACCAAGTTTTCATCATGTGAGATATCCAAATACGGAATATACAATGAATTTACAATGAACACATGAAAATTTCCACCGGCCTCTGAAACAGAGCAGTCTATCAAACCTTCGACCCCCCCCCCCCCTATACCAGCCAATGTTGGGTCAATTTTGAGATAGCTTGGTAAGTTTGACGTCTTCCTTAGAACATTTCTTGGATCGTGCTCTCGTTACGATTCCATCACATTCCCCGTCCAAACGTCCACGGAACAGAATGCGCTTGGATGAGATCAGACCGTCATGCTCCCCCGTGAATGTCAATTAATTCGGACATGAAAACGTCAAACTCACTTGTCATGAGCCAGTCAGGGAAATTTTGGCTGGCCATTTCAGGTTTTCGTTAGGGGCTTTTCTCGGTGAAAATCCCCAAGCAATTGGGCATCACATGGTACATGACAGACCCCAAGCAGGGTTCCACGGGGCAGAGCTCCTGGTGGGGGGACAGGACAGAGCTCGTGGTGGGGAGTCAGGGCGGAATCCCCTAGAATCTTAAGAAATTCTGAAATTTAGGGTTCGTTTTAGGTGCTCAATATGCTAAATTTCTCACAAGGGCGAAAGGCAGAAAGCAATAGGGCAAGGAAAACAAGCCGCTGCAGAGGATATTTTCTGTTCCATGCATGTCCCAATCAAATTGTACACCAGTCTACGGTTATCTTGGTAGTTTTGATTGTTCAACGGACATTGGTTGCAATGGTGGATGGTTGTTCTTTTTAAAAAAATGGGTTTTACAGCAGTTCACAGCAGAGAGAAAGCCCGTTGCGAATCTTCACTCCGGAGGTATGATTCTTTTGTTTGGGATCACCCTACCGAAAACATAAACCTATGCAGTTCCTTTATACACTCACAGGGCACAGGAAAGTCAATTTTTCCCACCAGGGACTTCCTGAGTCCAGCATCCATAGCAAAAATGATGGTTGTTTGCTGAAAGACCAGAAACCACTTTCGACATCTAACCATCAAGTTCAAAAGTGAAGTAAACCAGCTTCTCTGGGCTTCGACAGAAACAACAAAAATAACACCATTTGGCTTCAACGGAATCAACAAAAACAACACCGTTTATTACACATCTCTTCTAAATTACAAGTTGCAGAGTTCACCGGGGGAAAAAGTGAAAAAAAAAACAGCAGGGCAGACAGATCATTGGTTAATTTACCGAGCATTTCATAATGATGGCAAAAAACAAAGTTGAAAAGCTCAAACAGCTGGCATGCGACCACAAGACATTATGTAACCTTTAATAAGATGAGAAAAGTGAAAAAGTTGTGAAACAATGTCGGAGAAAATGCACAACAAGGCAATAGGAACTGGCAATTTCCTCTGATGGCCTCTCTGCCACTTCCCAGAGAAGAAAAAACGGCAAAAATAATGCTAACATTGACGTACCAAGCAAGACATCTGCTGGAAAGAGGAAATTCTTTGGACATTGTGGGCTTCCATTTACAATTTTGCAAGAAACTTTAAGGTGCATGCCAGAACATTTTCATCAGACTGGTCAGCAGAGGGCGGAACTCCAGTGGAACTCCTTGGAACTGGAGTTCCAACCTCTGCTGTGATGTCCCGACTTCAAAAAATGATTATTTTTGCAGCAGTGTTTTGATAAAGTTATTTTTCGGCCACTGAAAAACGGTTGCTTTAGTACACCACATATGGATAAAACAGGTATTTTATGCCACCATGGAACAAAAACCATTTTCAATCGAACTGTGCAATGCGCATCCAAATTATTGAGACTAATGCGCATTAGTCTCAATAATTTGGATGCGCAATCCAAATTATTGAGACTAACAACAGATGCAGAAAGTGTAAAAAAGACAAACGGCCGTAAACACCGAAGCTACTAACCCCAAATCTAACCATGAAAAAAGTAAATTCCATGGTCAGATGCACCTTTCCTAACGATGGAAGAGAAAAATTTCTGTACAGAAAAATTTTCTGTACAGAATTCTGTTGGAAATTTTGATTTCTGTGCACAAGAGTATTCCTTTGCCATCGTTTAGAAAGGTGCATCTGAACATGGAATTGACTTTTTTTCATGCTTAGAGTTAGAGTTAGTGGCTTTGGTGCATACTATGTACGGCCGAAAGTTGTCCATCGGCTGTGAT
>JASGXE010014250.1:0-12602 GCA_030068105.1 Sinentomon sp. SZTP_YWyxl | reverse complement strand
AACAATGAAAAAAAAAAATAAACAATTTAATTGTTCCAAAAAGTCTCCACTTGTGTAGAGAATTTTTCTTTTTGTTTGGAGTTACATGGCTTCAAGCAATACGAGGGGCATTCAATATTATGTTTCAGGCTTCGCATAGAAATTTTTATTTCATGGCGTTTTCCTCACATAATATCAAAATCTGGTTTATTTTAAGATGCTGGTGTGAATTTCAGATTAATCCGATAGCACAAATTATTCATATTATGTCTGTTTGAAATGAATAGACCAGAAGCGGCCAAGATGAACAATTTGCTCAAACAAGAAAGTGGCTTTTTTCATAGGACCACGAAATTCAATAATCTGGCTCACTGGGCCCAAGTTCTGACTGCAGAAGTGCATTAATGGTGATTCTGTCATCTTCATTTAAGCACTTCTGCAGTCAGAACTTGGGCCCAGTGAGCCAGATTATTGAATTTCGTGGTCCTATGAAAAAAGCCACTTTCTTGTTTGAGCAAATTGTTCATCTTGGCCGCTTCTGGTCTATTCATTTCAAACGGCCATATGAATAATTTGGACAATCGGATTTATCTGAAATTCACACCAGCATCTCAAAATAAACCAGATTTTGATATTTTTGCAAAGTTTTATAAATGTATAAGTTAACATCCATTGTCAACCAGCGTTGTCTTGTGCTAACTTTTTTCACAAAACATTGCCAATATACAAATTCGCTTTTCGTTGCATATTTTCTCAGATTGCATTTTTTGTGTTTTATCAGTTACTGTTCACAAATAGCTTCTTGAAAAATCAAACTTGCAAACTACCTCAACCAGCAAAAATTAGCACCAACAAAAGAATCAGACAAAACAATAGGCCAGGTTCCCACTCAATTTTCTTTTTCAAATCCCCTGAATTTCCAAAATTTTCCCTGACCCTTTGAAGTGACACAAACAGGAAAAAAATCCAAAATTAGAACAGTGCTGCACTTGTTTTTGTCTTGTCTGCAGTCTTGACAATATTGTTAAAAAATTGTGAAAAATGTTAAAATATTGGAAAAAATGTGGAAAAAATATTCTAGTGTCAAAAATTTTGTAAAAAAATTAAAAATTCCCTGATTAATTCAATTTTTAAGCATTGTCCCTGATTTTCCCTGATAGGATCAAAATCCCTGATTTTCCCTGAATTTCCAGACAGTGGGCACCCTGTAGGCTGGAGCTTCTGCTTTGTTCATCACCAAAAAAAAAAGTTTAACCACCTGGCCAATGCTAATGAACTATCAAAGGTCAACATACAAATGGTACCAAAATATGGTCCGGATTGGCTTGTAGGTGGTGGCAGCACTCCCACTGATCCACCCCCTGATGATCAGTCAGTGGGAGGCAGTGTGAAACAAGCCTGGACATTTGACGGAAGCACCGATGCTTTAAAGGCATCATCCGCTCGTAGCACGGTAGGTCACCTAATTGACCTGTTACTGAGAGATGGGTCTGCCCACTCACTTAATGGACGACGTGATGTCTCCGTGTGAAGTGGAGTAGTCAAGTTGTTAAGTCAAAAGTTGCTGGTTTTTGGTCTGGTTGACACCAACATCATGTGGTACCAAAATATGTTTGGCAAAAAAAGTACCCCGGATAATGAAACCATACTTTTTATTGAAATCTTGGAATCCAAGAAATGCAAGGACCTTGCAGCAAAAAATGGCTTCAGAATTTTTGAACTATCCTTGTAGCAGTCGCTTTGGTCAACCTTCAAATGAGAGTGACTGTACAAACGGAGATTAGTTTCAACCTCATGGCATAGTGGATCCAGAAACTGCAAAAGAAAACAAGATAGATACATAGATTCAAGACTACAATAACAAGAGAGAGCAGAAATGAAATAATTCCAATCCAATTGCAATTCCCATTTTTTCCCTTCAAATAGGATGACACTACTTCGCTGTTTGATGTTTTCAAGCAAATATTTTTGACGTGGTCAAAAAGAACATAATCTTGTGGGAGGAGAGGAAGTCGCATGCAGGCTACGGTTTTACAGAAATAATCTAAACCACGATTGGAAGAGAGAATCAAAGACGTTGGACAATAAGAGCAGTTTATGAAATGCAATCAAAATGCTTTAGTGTACGAGTAGTGGCAAACCATGACTTCAATGTGGGCATGTTGGTGAAAAAACGAAAATTGGCCCTAGCTGCATCAGATCATTGAAACTTGGTGGAAATGTCATTTGAATTGACATGTTGGTGTAAAATATGGGCCACGCAACTCCAGTGGTTTCCAAGATTTGTAGTAACATTTCCATGCTGTTAAGTCAGTGCAGCATTTCATGTCAGGGACATCCTGTAGCAGTAAACTTATCTGAAATAGACATGCAATTATAAAGCATGCCAAAAAGTGCGAAAAATTTTGGATGGGATTACTCGATTTTTTCGTCCTTGAAGTCACTCATGCCAAAAGCTTGCATTTATCAATCTGTTATCGCAATGGCCCAGAATCTTTTTACACAAAAGAGGCTCTCCAAAATCTGGCTCGTAAAACTACTTTGGACATAAAATATGGTCCAGAACAATGTTCAGCCTGTTTGCTGTACAAATGGTCGAGATGCATAAACCAAAGCAAAAAAACCCAAGCTAAAAATTTCTTTCCGATTGGTTTTTCAAGAATGAAGTAACCTCTGCCGAGACATGGGCCGAGGCTGTTCTATCCACCCAACACACTGTGAGAAATTGAAAATATCAAAAGATACGTAGAGAGAGACCAAAATTGTAGAGCATGCTCCATTCCACAAGAATGTGTGCTTTTCTCGGAAGTGATATTTTTCTAACCAAAAATGATAAAAATTACCATACCATTTGGCTCCTTCAGCAATTGAGATACACTTGCCAATTAAACACCGCATGTAACATGAAACTGATCCACATGCTGCATTTCTATTGCACTGCCTTGCTTCGTAAAAACTACAAAAAGAAACCACTAATGATGGAGAGACGGGTCCAGGATGTTAGGCTTCGGAGGAACGTCGGGGAAATTGTCTAATTTTCAAAAAAGGCCGTTCGTACGTTGCTGTCGACAAAAATAGAAAAATCGTTTTTTCTGTCAAGCATTCCAACGAACTCACAATCCGCCTGGACCCATCTCTCCGCCATAACTGTTTGCAAACTCGAAAAAATGCTGCAAAGTTTCACCCAATCAAAAATGGGTAACTTGGAGCACAAATTCACATTCTGGGTAAACTGTAAAAATCCATGCCAAGCCTTTGAAGACAAATGGCACATACGAGATTACCAGCTCATGATTTGAGTTTTGTGGGTTTGCATTCGTAAAAAATTAAAATTCAAAAATAGCCAAAGAGATTCCGACCATTGGGTTCCCTTCAAGGCAACACTACAATACAAAAGAAACAACGACATAAAAGAAAAATAACTAGGCATACGTAAACATTTGGAGCCAAAAAATCCTCACTCTGTCTGTCACTTGCTTCAAGATTTCAGCACGAAATTTGGTAATGATGTTTTCCGGATTCGGGAAATGTTTGGTTTGCATGATCTGATGTGCAGAGTCCTCAAAGAAATCCAAAATGAACTGTGGAGAATAAAACAATGAGGAAGGAACATCAGCAGGAAATTGGTTGGAAATCCTATCACTGCAATTTTGCATTCAGTTAGGCAAATTTACTGTTCGTTCTACCAAGAGTTAAACAACCTTTGAAAAATGGAAAATTCAGATCACGAGCAAAATGAGATGAGTAGGTAGACAAGCCTATCTCTCCAGAAGAAGTTTCATGTGTGGTTCCATTAATTTTCCCGGCACTGTACAGCATTAAGATCCTTCTCCATAAAATTAATTTCAGGATACAGCTAAAACCCCTCACATGTGGAGTGGACCAAGTTTGAGGATGTGATTTTCAGTTGACAGGTGTACAGATGGACGAATTACCAGAAGTGGATGCTGGCAGAATGTTGACAGCCATTGGGCCGTGGGGGCAGGCAGGTTAGGTCAGGAATAAACAACGAAAAGCAACTGCAAAACATGCCCACGAACTTGGCCCACTCCTCATGACGAAAGGTCCATGGAACTGTTGCAAAGTTCAGGGCAGCAACAAATAGAAATTACACAATCATTAAGAGACTTATTCCTAATTAGACACACAACAAATTGCTTTTCGTGATCTAGGGATCACACAGGCAAAAATATCTGACTAATGGCTTGTAAACAAACTTTAGGAAAAAATATGGTCAACAGGCCAACCTGTATCCTGCCAACATCTGTCTTCACCTTCAGCACGTTGGCAAGGTAAACTGGCAAAATTGCCATATGCCAATACCAGTGTGAACCATTCATAGCTGAGGATAACCTATCCTGGAGGTCGAGGATTATCTGGAGTCTTTGAAGGACATTCGGAAGCATCGCCAACCACTCATCTGGACCACCGAGCGAAGCACCCGAAGAACCTCCTTTCGCAATGGCCCCACACAAGCGTGCAATGACCAGATGTTCCCTGCACAAAGGCCCAACCAACAGCCGTTCCAAAAGCAAGATCGCCGATAAAGCATCGACCTGCTTCCTGTGGAGTTTTTTGGTCTGGAGAAGTACCTTCTTCGATGATCCCACGTTGTCCAGCCCGACGAATGCCAAGTGCTGGGCAATGTGGTCAGTGCTGACGGCAACTGATATCATGTGACGTGCGAATGTGGATTTTATGCAGTGGAGCAATTCCAGAAGGCGGCACACCAGAACAATGTTGCCCCTCGTGAGTGGCTGATTGAAGTGGACGTGAAGATTGGTGACGAGGGAAGCCAAAGATGACAATGCCCTGGCCAGGTGCAGACCATCTAACAGGATAGTCAGCCTTTGTGTGAGCTCTTGTGACGAAAGTTGTGCTGCCGATACCCTCAGTGATGCCTCCATCTTTGCAATCCAGTTCCATGTCTGCATGTGATAATTGTGATGATCCTTAGTGAGGCCACTCATCTTCTGTTGCAGAAAAGACATTCTGTTCTTTACAGCTGCATTCTGTGCCTTTTTGTCTATGCATTTGTCAAACGCTGTTGTTAATTCTTCAGAGAGGAATACATCTGGCAGCCAAACAACATTTCCAATAAGCACAGCTGCAGGGCACTGGAAAGAGAAGAAAGGTTTCAAAGAACAATTGAACAGTTGAAAATGAAACATGAGATGGCATTGTTGATCGCCTGCATTGAATAACACATGTCCCTGATGAAGGAATATGCTGGCTAAATTAATGGAATGCGTGAATCGGAATAGATTCTTCATCACATGCATTTTTCATGAAATTTTCAAATTTGACCCCCAGCTCTGTCGTAAAAATAGAAGGGCATCTGAAGTCCAATTCTTGTACTTCAAATCAGGGATGCCAGAGGTAGGGTATCCTGGTAGGGGTAAACTTGGGCACCAGCAGGGGATGAAATGGATCAATCATGTAAGTTGGGGTTACAGGTGAAAGTGCGAGGTTGGCAACCCCCCAGTGAGGGTCCATGGGCAGAGACCTCAACAGGGGGTTGGGGACAGAGCCCCCAAAAGCCGGAGCCTTTTGACAAATTTCGTTCTCAAATGGCATCTCATGGCAGAAAAGTCACATTTTGTTCTGAAATGTGGTTGGGGCTACCAGCCACATCAACTGAAAGCAGGTCCACATCATCTGTGAAAGTTTTATTGAATTAGGTAATATGCAAAATTTGTTTCGACAGGCAATGCATGAAAAAAACCAATGGCAAATAGTTTTGGAGATGTGAAAGAATAAACACCTAGCCCATCTGCCAAGGTAATGGCACCCAACCCCTCAGTTGGGCACCCAACCAATAAATGCTCACACCACCGTTTGCGCAAGGTACAAGATGCCTATCATGTTATGATCACCCAAGTTTGGGCAGAAGGGCCATGACTTGGTCAATCACTTTATGATAGATAGGCACCTTGTGCAAACTCGACAATCATGAATGATGAAATGGTTCCTATGAAAGTTCACCTGGCCTGTGGAAGTGGTATGCGCACATGTCGCGGAGAAATGAAAACAAATCCAATAGCTAGGTCTTCTATCAAGGAATTCCTCTGTGTGGGAGGCCAAAGTAATGGCATCTGGGGGGCCCCAATGATTTTGAACCTCTCTTCTTGCACTGTTGGCCGAGGTTTAATAGAACTGCACTTTTGTCACTCGTCATTTAACTGGCTGAGAAGGTTCCCCAGATATCCCCAGTTCCGGGGGAGCAAGGGTGTGCTATGTCAAAGGCCAGGCCCCCGATGATGTTTAACTTTCCTTTCTGCACTGTTTGCCCATTTTTGTGTTTTTACAGAATTGCTCTGTTGTCACTACTTGTCAGCCGAAGTGTTTTTTAATGAGAAGTTACAACAGATATCCCTGGCCCTAGTGGGGGTGCCGATTGTCAAAGCCCAGGTCCTCCCATGATGCTAAACTTCCTTGTCTGCAGTCCAAGCTGGAAGCCCATTATGCTTCAGCAATCTGTCAGCAATGACAGCTTTCACATGAAGTGGCTTTCAGTACCAGGGTAGGTACACAGGAGGCAGCATCAAATCTTCAGATGACAAGTACGTTTGTTTCCAGGCAACGAGTAGGCCTACTTCCTCACGATGTCCAAACAGAAAGTCACTGCGAAAAACAAAGAAATGATTAGGTTGGTGTGACCTATTTCATATGCTTCACATCTAGCCACCGAGAAAAATGGATATGCCTAGTTGCAACTTAAATACCACACTTAAAATTGGGACAAAAGATGGGTTAACGAAAACGAATAAAACAATCAAAAATGACAATGCACACAACAAACAAAATTAATAATCTCATGGTCACCAAACCCAAGCAGGTGCCCACTCACCTTCTTCGAGATATCCCAAAGCTGCTTTACCATCCTCTTATCTGTACTCCCGAAGAGAGAATGAAACAAAACTGCAAGGCAGAGGGTGGAAAATAATTCTTTCTGCTGATCACTCGTCATGAAGTCCAAGTGAAGTTGCCCGTCGAGCTTTGAGCACATCAGCAGGATGGCCGAGCTGAACTCTTCAGCAAGTCCGGAGCCACCACGATCAAGTGGACAACCAATGTGACATTGGGCAACACAGCTACGGAAACACTTTCCAGCCAGAACTTCATCTTCTATCTTTAGAAGCAAATCTTGCAATTGGTCCAGAGTCTCAGGTGAAAACTTGAACCTTGAAGGATTACTTTTTGCTGAGTTTACCATCGCTAAGTAGAGCTTCCAGTGTTCCAGAAGGAAGGTTTGGTTTTCCACGATGAGATCTATCATCTTGAAGACACAGAGAAGACCACTGACATGTTCAAAGATCACCTGTGCGAAAGAACCAATGTGAAGAACTATCAGAGGCAAGCTAAACTCATCGTTGGGAGGCTTGCGGCTTGTGAATGAACCACAAAGAATCAACATTCAGCTTCTTTTTAACAAATCGTCAACAAAAAGTTGCACCTATCTAGTCTTCGACTGTATAAAAATCTCCAACAATTGGCCTATCTGGCACCTGGGTGATGACATATTTTTTTAAATCTCTATCCAAAACAGCTGTTTGGGAGAAATCCGCCCCAAAATTATGGCCCAAAATGCACATTGCTCCCGCCTGTCAACCATGCATAGGTTTTGCAGAAATTCACATCCGTCACCACGGAGTGGTCAATTTGGTCTCACACTGGCGCATTGCATCATCCGGTGCATTGCATCATCAAGGATAAGAGTGTGAATTTTCCTCACCATTCCCCGTGTTTTGATCGGTGATTTGAAAGAAAGAACAGGTCAGGAAAAACATCGATTGTGGAAGGAGAAAAAACGTGCACATTTGAAGTTCAATCCAATCTTTTTTGCCTTTTGTCCGAAACAAAAGCTGACTTGTGTCCCCACAATGCCCTCTCCCAGCAAATGAAACTTTTCAAATGTTGAATTTTGACTTTTACGGGGTAAATTTATTAATGTTAAAAAAATTGGCCAAGTTGGACTTTGTTGTCGGGTGGTTGTTTTTGGCAGCCACAAGTTGCTTTTTGCTGCGAGCTTCCACAAAATTTGCTGCGAGCGTCCACAAAATCCAAAATTTTGCAAAAAAGCTAAAGAACACCTGCACATTCATGATCTGGCTGCTTCGGATGGTTTTCATTTCAACTTTTATTTAAAAAGGCAAAAATGGGAATTGAATTATTGAAAATGTTCCAACATCCACCGAGGTATCTACCTGATATCACCTCATCGATGAAACAGGGTGTCAGAAGAATCATGGCACCTACAACCACAAAACGGCTATCTGAAAAAATTCACTGTGCTGTTGGCCTGATCCATACTAATTTGTTGGCTATGATAGCAGGGCCATATCGGAAAATTTAGGCAAGCGCTTAGCTTTCTACCCACACCATGGAAAATTTAGGAAAGCGCTTAGCTTTCTTCCCACACCATGTGTTGTGAAAAATTTGGAACCACAAACTTCAAAAATTACACACACAGCCAAAACTGCAGTCAGAAAAAAGCACAGTCCGATTTTGTTATATTGTAAATTTGGAGGAGTTAGGCCACAAAGAATAAACAGAGATTACTTTTACTGCCTTTCACAACATTGGTTTTCAGCACAACCAAGAGAGCAATGATTTACACAGATTTACCCTCCTGTTTCGAGCCAACATAACAGACAAAAATTGTAATGTCAAAAAAGTTGTGACGAACCATAAAGGTCAGCAATCGGACAAATAGCATGTTAGGGTGGGCGATGTGCTCTTGAAGTGAAAATGCCCTGGAAACCACAAACCTGGAAGTGAACTCCAGCCAAATCAAGGACCCCATCTTTCCCTGGAGTGTAGAGTGCAGCTAGCTGAAGGATAGCATTGTTGATTACCATCCGACACTGTAGCAAGAAGCTGGACAAGTCTTGCAAGGTCGACAAAATATTACCGATGCTCGCATAAACATTGCAATCATTTGAATCGTCACTTAAACCTGAAGGGGAATGGGCAAGAAACCTAGAAATTCAAAATAACTGCGCGGTTAATGATCAAAACAAACTCCCTCCGGCTTGTTAGGGGCCTATTACATACTCGTAAATCAGAAGGTCAAACAAATGACCACTGGGACCTTATGCAAACTGACCTGACCTCTCAAAGTTTTGGTGAGACCCCTTTGGGGAGTTTAGTTGCACGAAACTAAAATAAAAATTCAACACTGCCCTATCACCTGGCTCAATTTCAACCGCACATTAGACCAATTTGATTGAGATAACTTCGCACATAAAATTTTTCCCTTTGCAAACAATGCAACGTGTTGTTGCAAACTACAAGGTCAAAAGATCACAAAAAGTTCAATTAGGGGAGAATGGGGTAATAAGAGACGAATGGGGTAATAAGAGACACCATCATCAAAAAGCAGAAAAACTAGCTGGAATGGAATGTTGTAATTTTGCATGAACAACTGTCATATCAAGGCTGACTATGATATAGAATATCATAATCATTAATCATGAGAACTATGATGTGGAAGTTATTGGACTTCTCATATTTTGAGTGATGGAATGTCTCTTATCACCCCATTGGGGTAATAAGAGATGCTGCCAAGTAATCACACATAAAAGCTCCAAACAATTCTGCGAGGGGAATAAGAGATACAGGTTCATTGTCTCATATTTGTGTCAAAATTTCAGCTTGCTACCTCTTTCAGGCTCTGAGAAAATAAGATTTAAAGTACGCGATGCAAAAGTTCTCCCGTAAAATTAGTTGCTACAGAACGCGTCAACTAAAACAACATACAAATAGTTGTGCAAATCAACCTGTCAAGTTGAATGTCATGGAAAGTGATCTAGGAAGCAGTTGTGATGTCGTGTGCCTTCTGGATATCAACATGGATCATGGGATAAGCTGCAGAACTACCTCCACAAAACATCGGAAAAATCACTGAAAGTTGCAAAAAACGTCTCTCGATGCCACCAAAAGATACCTGACCTGAATGCTCGAGGCACTGTTAATTTTGCAAAAATGTCTGAAACACTGAACATGGGGCAGGAATGGAAAACCAATGCTTTAATGTCACCTGAAGCATTAGGCAATAGGCCTAGACATTGGGGCTAGGTAGGCCTAACAGCCTTTAATTGCCTGTAACTCACTTTGATTTTGTTGAGATCTCTGCGCTCAACAGAGAATGGGTATGAATCTAGCAATAGGTACTAAGGGCCCATAGAAAATGAACCTTTTGACAAAAAATTGAATATCTTCTACTTTTGGTGTAGATGCCAAGAGTTTTCTTCAGAAATTTTACTGTGCAAACTTCGTTTTCATCTCCTAAAAGTAACCGACCAATATACCAGCGATGATAATTAATTTCGGTGGCGTAGGTCGTAGAGCTATCCAGAAGTAGATCTGGGCCTTCTTCCTTGGAAGCTGCCTGCTGGTTGGGGCTTAAATCATCAGGATCCGTACGATCAGAGGGAGTAGACATTACAGAAACAGAATCATCCATCGAAACTTCACCATTCATCTGAAGTGAATGCATCTCGGTTTGTTCCACTGCCTTTGGGATCCTTGCATCAAAACTGGAACTGGTGACTTGACTGGCTAAGTTGGGGGGTGGGGGCTATTTTGACTCTGGCTTGCTTGAAAAAAGGTTTGATTAGCCTGCCTATCAACAAAATGGATATTTTTGAGATGAAATGTGGCATCTCTTATTACCCCAAAAATGCAAAAACTTTGGGTAATAAGAGACACGATTCCCAAACATTTTCTGAACCACTTAGCAAAAATCCATTTGTACCACTAAAAAGAGCACATTTTTTACTTCCAAGACATCCAGAATTGAGATCTTGGATTCCACATCCCTGGCATCAGCAGCCAAATTGATCAAAGCACACCCGAATCCTTCCTGCAGAAATTGACCCCCCTCTAATTAATAGTTTTATTTCTGTTGACGAATGCTCTTATTACCCCAATCTCTTATTACCCCGTCTTCCCCTATAATGCAGGAAAATGACCGGCTACTTGTTATGAGCATACCACTTGGCTGCTTTTGTTATCATAAACCCTGGTCGCAGAAAAGGCAAAATAGCAATTTTCTGGATTGGATATTCTGTCACTTTAAACAGACTAACCTTCTCCGTAATACAAGAGGAATGGATAATACGATGTCTCCGCTTCATTTTGCAGGCCCTGCATTTCCATACACAGCAATGCCAATATTTCCAGGATTTTATTTAAAACCTTGTTGTCTGTATCCAAAACATCACTTATCAGGCCATGATCAACCACACCAGTCTGAAAATGAAAGAAGAGCAAACTTTTCTTTCCCACTTTTCCTGATTTTTGCACTTGCACACTTTTTGGAAATCCTCTTTTCCTTCCAGCCCACCTTGATGACATTTATGAAGGTGTTAGTTGTCCAAAAAGGATCGGTTCGCTGCAAAAATCATTCCACCCCAAAGTCATCCGCTGCAAAAAATCATTGCCCCAAAGTCATCCCTATCTACCTATCGAAACCTAAAGTTTCTGTAGGTATGCCAGCCAGTCTGGCCTCTGGCCCCAAAACCATGGTTTTGTAGGAATTGTTAAACATTGTCAATACCCCCTCTGATGCCAGAGAGAAGGGTCAGGAGGATTTGAGGCTTTGGAAATGGTCTAATTTCGTTTTTGCTACCAACCACATATTGAAATCATGAAAAAATTACATTGAAAATGCAGAAAATTGACAGTGATGTTCTTTCCAAATGCTGACTTGGTGAAGATGCAACGAACTTACGATGGCTGTCTGCATCATGCTTTACCTCCATTTTTAAACACCATCATTGTTGCTGCTTCACGGCGAACACAAATAGGTAGTTTTTTTGCCATCTGAACAGTCATCTTTGAACATCACGTTTTTGGTTTAGTGTGTTCCCAACGAGTTGAAAAATTTTGAAAAATTCCCAAAATCACCCGTTTGATGGGCAAAATCAGCAGTTTTCCTGTTATCTTCCTTTTCCAGAAATGAAAAACTGCCCTGATATCAAATTTTCAAGACTGCAAGAGGACCAGAATTGCCCAATACCTAATTTATGGCAGTCAGTCAGTCGGTCTGTCTGTCAGTCAGTAGGCCTAACATAAGTTAATTTTATATTTTTTCTGATGCCTGTTTCCAATTTTTGAATTTATCCCATATGGTAGGCTAAAGGTACCTACCTAATTAATTTCTGTGCAATATTTTTCATTGCAATGATGTTCGGTGATAGGAAGACAGCCTTTTTTTGTTTGATTGAAAAACTTTTCTTCTTTGGGCCATTTCAAATGCAGCAAAATTCAAATTCCCCAGAAGAGAATTGATTACCTACATGAGGTAGCCATATTTACATGTGCATCAAAAACATCCTGAAAGCTGTTCTCGAATCATGAAAAGAAATCAGCTGTCAAAGCAGCAGCAAAAACATTTCCTTGGACCAGCACTCGAAACAAACACCAAATTGGAAAACATGCAGAAAAAATATTGTAATGTCAGATGCAGGTAGGTTGGTACAATACGGCTTCAGAAAAAGTTCTGTGGCAAAATGAAGGCATCACAGAAACTGAGAAGGAAAAATAAAAAAAGAACAAATTTCTCAGGAAGATGTTATTTGGAGTGAGGGGGAAAGCAATGCCAGTAAAGACGTTAT
>JASGXE010014249.1:0-11284 GCA_030068105.1 Sinentomon sp. SZTP_YWyxl | reverse complement strand
TCCTATCGCTCTTTTGATTCGAGGCAATTAACTCCTGTCTGCTCCCATGGAAAAGCCAGACAATTTCCATTATTTCGTTAATCATCCCAACCCTCAGACAACACTCATTCCTCAGCAAACGACTCCAGCCAGACTGTCCTATAATTTCACGCCATCCATTATCATGCCCTCTTATTTTGAGTAGGGAGGCTTCAAACACTCAAAACAACAACTTTGCCGCATCATACCATTCATACCCCTTTCAAACTTACCCAGAAGATGCACCACATACACATACACAATACCCAATTAAAATTTTTCTATTACCACAAACCGTTCTCGAGTTATTACAATTTAATTTTGGTCTGTTCAGTGGTCCCATTTTACTTTTCACTGCAGTGAAAGGAATAATTAATTAACTACTTCTGAAGCAGCCTGAGGGTTGATTTATTAACATCACTGAAAAATGAAGCAAAACGTTAAAATTTGTCCACGTGGCAAACAATATTCCGATCAGTGGGTTTGGTATAAAAGTCTTCATCTGGATCAAGATGTCAATAAAACGATCTTTTTTTTCTACGAATGGACACGGCATAAACTACATTATGGCAAATTTAATTGATGTCCGAGAATGACCCCGTTGGATGTTCCATATTTTGATAGCAAGGAACTCTAGCCAAAAATCCAAAATCAAGCACATGACTCCATTTTGCACTCAGAAACAGAAATATATTTCCTCATTCAAATGCCATCACCCCAATTCTTTATCAAGCTGACGCCGGAATGCACTTTTGACCCTAATCCACTTTCTATGGCTGTAGTGGAGAAACTGAGGCTGACTAGTAAGCAGCTTCATCACATCTTTTCTTGGTAGAACTTTATATTGTTTGCAGCTTGTCGCTTGAAGTTTACATGATAAACCTAATTTCTGAAGTATCCCATGTAAGATAAATAGAGCGTGATTCTGGGGTTGCTGGTTTCCCAGCTGGCCGGTCCAGAAATGTTCTGTTTGGAGATGTGGATGTCCTGATTGACGTGGTTGAGGTGACCTTGGAGAATGAAATGTTAGAAAGACGTACATCAGAACGGAATAAGTAAGAATGCTAGATCGATCAGCCAATGGTGTTGGCGCCCCTTTAAAAAAATCATTGAAGTTTGTTACTTTAACTTGGCCATGGAAAGAAGTGCCTTTGACACTGGGTTCTGCTGGTCGGCAGAACCAGAATAAATTGTGATCCATTGTTTTGCACTCGATATCACCTGAAAAAGTGAATGAGGGGATAATGCATGCATTCTCTTCTTTTTGGTCAAGGCCAGAGAAAAGATTATGATTGAGATCACATCCATTCCACCCATCCGTGGATTGAGAACAGCATCCCATTGTTGAGCTGAATTTGCCATTGTTGAGTTGAATTTGCCACTAGGTTGAACAGCATCCCATTGTTGAGCTGAATTTGCCACACGGTAGAACAGCATCCCATTGTTGAGTTGAATTTGCCATTGTTGAGTTGAATTTACCACTAGGTTGAACAGCATCCCATTGTTGAGTTGAATTTGCCATTGTTGAGTTGAATTTACCACTCGGTTGAACAGCACCCCATTGTTGAGTTGAATTTGCCAACGGTTGAACAGCAACCCATTGTTGGGTTGAATTTGCCACACGGTTGAACAGCATCCCATTGTTGAGTTGAATTTGCGTTTGTTGAGTTGAATTTGCCACACGGTCAGGAGTTTCAGCTCATTTTTGCAGCAGAAACTCTTTTATTTGGGAATAATTTACCAGACCCAAGAAAAAGAAAAATGAAAGATGCCACTTCAATACATGAACAGTTGCAGTTGGCTCACAAAAAATAATGGAATGAATTACCGACCTCGGCAGGATTTCCTTTCTCCAAAGACAAAAGGCTTCCCTTTTTGCGTAGAAGGCAAAGTCTCACATATCTGAGACCCAATATCAGGATTCCAGGATGAAGTTAAGAATCTATAGCAGCAGATTTCTGAGCAAGTTCTTCATTTTTGGCAGCAACTATCTGCAAGAGGCATGACTTTTTTGTTGCTGCAGTCCTCCCTCGCTGATCCTGTGTAGCAAATAAATGCAAAACTCTTCTTTCTTTTCCCATTGCAAGCCAAAAGGCTTGCACTTTTAGAAATCCAAGTGTCAAAGTGTGAAGCAAATTGTTGAATTGCAACGCCCCAAATTGTTGTTTCCTGGAATCATTTTTCAAAGAATTCAACAGATAGGGGAAAATATCAATTCCAAGTGGCAGGTTAGACCAGTGGATCAAAATAAATGGCTTGGAATTGGAACATCTATTTTCTCTAATCCAACTCGTTTCATTGAACTAGCTTCTAGATATTTCCCTTTTACCACTGTTTTTATGGTTATTCCATATAGAATATGGCCATGTAAATCCATGAAAAATATTCCATGTAAAATATTGACACCCGTCTCACAGTGCAGTTGCAGGGGATGTTGCAGCCACAGCCCAGAAGTGGGATGCATTTGGTGGCATATCACAGAATTTCTCAAGACAGAGAGGAAGGGAGGGATGGAGGGAGGGAGAGATGAAAATAATCGAAGTGATTATTAAGCACTAAGCCTAACCTTTCGTTTGGGTTCAACAAGTGACTCCTCAACTCCTGATGGCCGAATCATTCTCATCTCCCACTGTCGTCTTCTCATCACTGTCACTGGATGACATTGATAACGCTTTCAAGCTGATAATGAGTGGCCGAATCATTCTCATCTCCCACTGTCGTCTCATCACTGTCACTGGATGCCATTGATGACTCATGCAGGCTGATAATGAGTGGCCGAATCATTCTCATCTCCCACTGTCGTCTCATCACTGTCACTGGATGCCATTGATGACTCATTAAGGCTGATAATGAATGGCCGAATCATTCTCATCTCCCACTGTCGTCTCATCACTGTCACTGGATGCCCTTGATGACTCATGCAGGCTGATAATGAGTGGCCGAATCATTCTCATCTCCCACTGTCGTCTCATCACTGTCACTGGATGCCATTGATGACTCATTAAGGCTGATAATGAATGGCCGAATCATTCTCATCTCCCACTGTCGTCTCATCACTGTCACTGGATGCCCTTGATGACTCATGCAGGCTGATAATGAGTTTCGGAATTGATATCCTACGACTGCTCACGATGTGCTTCAGACTCTAAAATTTTTACATTGGGGTAGAAATGAAATGGATAATCTTTTTTTAATGCAGTTGAAACTGAAGGTGAGACGTCCCATATTCTTGAATCGCGCTTTTTCCGGTGAGCAGGCCACTTTGTTAGATAAATTGCTCAATTTAGCTGCCCCTGGTGTATCCAAATCATGTGTAGATTATTTTAGTTATTTTCGTCACAAAACCCTGAAGATCATCCAAACACCGCAGAACAAACCAAATTTTGATATGACGGGAAGAAAATGCCTCGGAAATAAAAGTGAGCATTAATTAAGGCTGTCAATTCATCTCTTGTCGACACTGACCATGCTGGAATTGTAGAGGTGAATAATTGCAGGACGATCGACCACTTCATGTTGACGAGTTTTCTTGTTGAATCGTCGTACGCTGTCCTTCTCCTGAATAACAGCAAGGGATGATGCCAGTTGTACCGCACCTCCATCTAGCCAGCGAACCACAACCACATCTCGGTCACAACCCATCTCACCGCCTCTCCTGCAGCACCCCTTCCCTTTTCTTTCAAGACTTTCACAGTGGGCAAAAATTCCTGTATGCCTGGAATTTTTTGAATGGGATTGTTTGTTTGTCTATGCTGCAATTTTCCTCGAGGGTCAGTTGACAACATCCGAGATCTGACGGAATCCAAGACTGGGCGAATGTTCCAAAATTTATCGGTTTCATCTACAGCAGTGATGCCCACCACATGTAATTTTGACCACAGTTTGAAAAATCTGTTTGAAGTCATTTCGTTGGCCTTTCGAATAACGGCAGAGGGAAATATGGAAGGAAATACGACGAAACATCGGAAAATTCCTCTGAGCTTGAATGTTTCCGGGACCAAACGGGCGTTGACAATACGCCCCGGCAAAATCAACTAATGGTTGAAGTTGCACTTTCCTCCATCGAAGAACTTCTTTCTTCTTTCCTGGTGGCCTTTGCTTTTCCATGGATTTCACAGCATCTTCCCCTCCAGAAACATCCGAAATCTCATCTGTGCCGACAGAATCCTGAAATATTCTGGAACATACTCATCTCTGCCATCATCATCATCCATGCCTTCAATGTCTGAAATGTCGCCCTTTTCTTGAGCATCCAGTATGAAGGGGTTGCATTTTGTGGTTTGTGTGGGGAGGTAGGGTCAGAAGATGGATGTGATTTTCTGAGGCTTTCTCAATGATGCAAAAACCTTTATGGCTTGCAAGTCCATCCATTATCAAGAGAACTGGTTCTTCCTGTGATGGTTTGGCAAATTTGATGAAGTGGTCCATCCAACAAAAAAAGAGTTCGGAGTCTACATATCCCGAACCATTGGCAAATCCGACTGTTGGGAGGTGATCCTTTCAACAGTTGGTCACTCACGTGCTTCCGGGGAAAGATCAGTAATGGAGGAATAAAATTTCCACCTGCTGACATTACACAAGCAGCTGTAACATTCCCCTCTTTCATTGTTGACAATCCTCCCCACCTGCTTCTTCCCTTTTTGTGCCAAAATCTTGTTAGGCTTCGTAACGTTGCTCAGACCTGTCTCGTCCATGTTGTAAATGTTGGTGCGGATGTTTGGATATTTCTCCAGGAAGTTCTTCAAGTTGCCGAAGAACAAATTGACCTGGACCTCGTTGAAACCAACGGCTCTATTCAAACTCGTCCCCTCTGGAGTGCGGGCCACGATGTCGCTGTTGCGTTTTTTGAAGGACTCTCCAGCCAGTCGTTTTTCTCTGTTGAAGTTGTGGAGCAGATCCTGTTTCTCGGCAAACTCAAAGGCAAGTCTGCGCAGATCGAGCGGTGTCAAGCCATAGATGATAGAAGTGGGTCTGCATATCAACGATGTGATCTCTAAGCAATTTTTCTATGTTTGCGTTGAAAACCAGCTGTTTTGGTCTGGACACTGGAGCCAGCGGCATTGTCAGGTTGTTGAGCCTTCTGATGATTGACGATTTTCCAATGCCGAATCTGAAACATGGTCGAAAACAAATGTTGGAGTCGAGGCCCCATTTCGCGGGCATCGACTTTTTCACATTCACACTTTGATTTTTTTGCGAATGCACGTCACGCCACGCTGCACGCCATTTTTGGAATGAAACCCAACAGCTGACGCAACGTTCTGACGTGATCTGACTCCTCCTTTTGAATTCTATGGACACATGGTATGGCTAAAAATCTTGTCGCTACAAATATACAAATAATTCTTGTGTATGATGGAAAACCACATTTCGTTTTAAAGTCGTTGAGATTAAACGATGCCCTCCCTTCCAGTTCATTGGAAACGTCATTTACATGTCTGGTACGTACCAGCACTCCTCCATGCGAATCACCATATATGCGGATATGATGTCTTCACTGGTTGCATCCACTTCAACATGAAAGTATTTTCAGGCACCCTCTCTTTGCTGTCGATGAGCTTTCTGATCGTCTTGTCAAATTTGTCAAGGAATGCTTGACCTCGTTTTGTCCTCGAATCAGCACACTTGTATCTGTGTGGCCGATGAAAACTATTTGTCACGGTGTGCTTGACCTCGTTTTATCCACCAGAAGGCGATCGCCACACTTCTATTTGTTTGCGTGGCTGATGGAAACTAAAGATTTGTTAAGGTATGCTTTACCTCGTTTTGTCCACCAGAAGGCGATCGTCACACTTGTATTTGCGTGGCCGTTTTAAGTTACTTTTAAATTGTCCGTCTATCGATTTATTGCCACTAATTTGGGGCTAGCAGTCTGGAATTGTTACTTTTTTGCCATAAAGGTTTTAAAATTCTGCATATTGTTAAAATGGAAACTGAGCAAAACAGTAGGTTTCGAAATCAGATATCCATTGTCAAATAGGCCGGTTTTAAACCATTTGGGAAAATATATCTCAATTCTTCAAAATTTTGACATTTTTCAGGAATTCGGAATGTAAAAGTACAAGTGCTTGAAGTTTGGATTTTTTTATTATCCTGCTGAACGAGAGAACACAACTGTGATATCTCTTGATAACACAACTGTGATATCTCTTGATCACCTTCAAACCTTCACCTGCAAAATTGGTGGAATGCCTCCACCATATTTTGGTCCATTTCACGAACGAACTTCTTAATATTTCGAGCATTCCCTTTCACAAAGGGTTATTAAAGTTGGGAACTTTTACTGGACAGCACTTATTATACAGATGGTTTGCCTCGTAAACTTCTCGAACAGTTTCCATGTCGATTGACATCTTGGCATGCCAAACTCCTGCCCAACATTTTTGTATGTAGGACGGTCGTTGGATTATGTGTCCATGAGCTGTCGCAGGTGTTCAAGAGCCATTTCCCCCAACATTTTCGTATGCAGAACGGTCGTTGGATTAGGTGTTAATGAGCCATTCCCCACAACAGTTGTGTTTGTAGGACGGCCGTTGGATTAGGTGTCCATGAACCATTTCCCCCAACATTTTTGTTTGTAGGAAGGTTGTTGAATGCCATTGACAGAGCAGCCCATTTTGTTTCTCCGATATTGTGACGTGTTTTCGGCACCTTGCGGTAGATGTATCCAGTAATCCAGTAGAATGCTTCAAGAAGAAACTTTTCCAGAATATTGTTAAGTGAATCTCGGATCATACCTCCAGCATCTGCTGCCATTTCAAGAAATCTGAATTGAAAAACGAAACTACTCCAGAATTTGTCTTCAGCCTGATTTTGTAGAATTCAGCTGCCTGATTGCGATCAGATCGCTCGAAAATGAAAACAAGGTCCTCGAAGACATTTTCCCTGTTGATTTTCAACGTGATGATTGACTCATAATCTCAAAATGCATCAGTACTAATCTCGAACATCAGAGTGATGATGTGGAGGTGGGACATTGGCTGACAGATTGCCCAGACTGCAACGCCAAATCCAGTTCAGTTCTGGAACTTGGTGATGACCAATTTGCCACATCTTCTGGAAAATCATTGAAGAAGGAAAAACACAATGAGTGAAGCTGGAGGCTCCTCTAGTGTGTTTTTAACAATACCGGACATGGTAAAATGGTGCTAATGAAAATAGATCAAAAATGGGATTTTCAGTACACGATTTTTTACCATGTCCGGTATTGTTAATATTGTGATATCCACCGGGTTTGCATTGCACCCGGCAAAAAACAAGAGAAATTTATATTTGCTTTTCGGGCCTGATAATAGCTGCTTCGATTGATGCAATTACACATAGCATGCTGCATGATTGCAATGCCGCCGTTTAATTCTTGTGTGTCATTTTTTCCGATGAAGAGCAGCTTATTCCCCACAGGGTCCAGCAGAAGTTCTGTTGTCGCAGATCGCGCGTCGTGTTCTGGTCCTTTACCGCGGCCAGACTTTTCTGCCGGATTGGATTTTTTATTTAGTTTTTGTTTTGTTTAAAATTTTTGTTTTGTCCAAAACCCGTCGGCAAGCAATTGCGTCGTCTTGTTCTTGGTTTGTGATTTGGTGTCGTCCGGAGTTGTTTTTGGCTATCCTTCCAACCCTCGTGCGGTTCCTCGTAGTATCGGCTTAAGACCCTGTAGAAGACTTTTGATACGCCGCACCCGACAAACTGGGCTATCTGCGGCGCTGCCTGGCCCTCCACAGACATGCCGATGATGACGCTTTTCTGGAAATCCGTCAACGTCTGTGCCATGTCGTCAACTGATGTCAGCCACATGCCGATTGTCATGCGGCCCCTTTTGCTGTGATGTTATCACTATCAGTTAGCGATCTTTGATTTTGCCTTTCCGGTTTTTTAAGCGGTTATCAGAACATCGCTTCTGATTGACGTCAGCCTTCGCGTCGCAAATGCGATCTCCAAAAATAGTGTCTTTTTGAAGACAAAACGGAGTGGATTTCCGCAATTCCTTCTGCCGAGCTGACTGAAACCAAACGCGATTTTCTCTCGAGCCGGACTGAATGGCATTTTTGGACACGTCCACAATAACTTTTAAAACAAATTGCACAACTCACAATCGGCAGCTGCTCATTCCGAAACGCCTCAATGTTGACCGCAGTTCCTTCACAAGTCCATGACCAAATCCTGACTCCGATTTCCTCAAGCTTCGTGAGGCACACTTTTATGAGCGAAGCTTGGACCTTGGCAATGATTTTCTTGACAAAGAAATAAGCAACTGGACATTTGAACTTGTGACGCAATGACACGATCATGAATATCCGTGCCTCTCTTGCTAGACGTCGCCATTCTACTGAGCCAGCGCCATAATCGACATGTCCTACAAACACTTTAGCTTTCACATCATGGGTGCTTTGCTGGCGAATTGACATGGCATCAATGACCAAACCTCAATCACTGATTCGCATAGTGTTAGGGTCTGGCAATTTTCCAACTAATATGGTTCCTTTTCTTTGATTTGCTAATCAATCTCAAATTGATGCTCTGAACTTGCTGGGATTTTATTAATTACTGGAAAGAAGCCAACGCTAACTTTTCTGCGTATTCTCCGGAGTTTAGACTGTGCCTTTGAACAAGAACCCACAGGGAAAATCTGCCAATAAAAACGAATCCATTATACTGAACTTGTGTATATTTTTTTAATCAAATAACATTCTGACTAATATATCAAAGTCCAAAGAACAAGAATCAGAAACATCCTCACCGTTTCTATTCGGCGGGATGTCCGTGTGAAGCCAAAGATCGAGTGAAACAATCCGAACGCAAAAGAACTCTATTGAGAGGCTTGCGCCTTCCTTTTTAAAGGTGGTGCCTCACCACAATTTGATTTTGCACCGCCTGGCAATTCTGAATTTGCAAACGTCATTTGCATCAGTTTGCGACAATTGTGACAATTAAGGTAATAAAATCGGGAAATAAAAGTTCCTCAAGATTTTATTACTGTCATAAAGATGCTATTTTCAAATCGTAAGGCTGCTCCAGTCCGCTTCCATTTACCTGGACGTGCAGAGAGCCGAGGAACTCGAATATACCTAAGCCGAATGATCTCATCTTGTGTGTCTGATTTCTGCCAATTTCCCTGGCCTGTGTGAAATATAATCTGATATGTATGAAACAATTTCGTTTGCCTTGTTTTCTTTCTGGGTTTTCCCCGTCTGTTATGTAAATAAGTTCGCATCCTCTCTGCTGCATTTGGTCGAAACAATGTTTCAAATGATCTGGTGGACCTGTCGCTCGCTTGGCGAAATGGGCTCATAAAAAAGCAATAAAATTGAACACTTGTCACTTCAAATTTCCAAACTATTTTCCGTCTCTTTTTGCAAGACTGGGTGGTCCATCTCAACAGTATTTCATTTGCCTACATGTTTGAGTCAAGTCTCATTGTTTGCATGGTGCTTACTTTCATGTCATACTGTAGGATGCGATGAAACAATGTTTGCCAATTGCGGTCGTAAAATAAAAACTCTGTGTCTACGAATTTCGCGGATGAGTGAACACGTATATTTTGTTCCTTTTCACAATTTTTATGGATCCGTTTTGGTTTTGCCAAGCTGAATCGAAAAAATACTTATTTGCAACTCAATTTGTCGCCTGCTTCCAAAGACGGATTTACACTGTTCAGTTTTTCCAGTAAAGCTGACGTTACACGTTTTATCCATACGCTTGCGTGTGGTGCGTTTTAATTCCCAAAGTTCCCTAACATCTCTCCCCTCTCCCCAATATTGATCTCCTGATCAACTATAGTGACACTATTTTTTCAGTCATGTGCCGTGTAAGATGTCCGGTGAGGATGTTTCGGTCATTATTTGCAAAGAAATAGGAAATCTATATACCGCACTCTTCAAAAAGTAAATAGTTTTAAAACAACTTCACTCCGTAGAGTGCTAAACTAAAGGTGAGTTTACACCAAATGTGACTGTCACTAATCATGAATTATCAAGACAAAAGACAGAGCACAATCGTTTTCAATAACCATACATTCGCTGAACATTATTCTTCAATTTGTGATGGCGGCGGTGATGATGGCGGGACAACAGTTCCGGTTTCAAGAGGCGGTTCCCCGGTCAATTGTAGGCATTCCATCGCCAATGTTGAATATCCCAATGGAATTTCTATGACGGCTGGTATCCTCGACAGTAGTTGAGGTATTGCGTCATTTATGAATGACGTAGTTACGACGCGTAACAGAAAATCCAAACCGAAGGTAATTCTTTGGTGTCGGGAGTTTTCATCAATTAAGAAGGGATGTCCCAAGAGCACCTTGCTTCCTGAGACCACATGTGCTATGGCGAAGTTGAAGAAGCCGTGGTTCGCCTCCCTCCAATTGACGGGTCTACCATCGATGTCCGTGGTGTGAGTCACTATGTATGTTCTTGTTATCCTGGAAACGGAAGCTCCCCGGTCGCAGGTTATGTATTGTTGCCATGATAGCTGGTCCGGCAGACATAGTCTAGGAAAAGACGAAGGAGACTAATCAAAGAATTGGAAGAGGAGTCCAAAAGGAAATGAAACCAGTTCTAAGCTAAGCACCCTGCTAGAGGCCCTGGGGTGCAGGGTCGTAGGAAGTGGTCCTACTGCTACCTGGTCCTACTGTAACCTGGTCCTACTCATTTTTAGTCCTACCGTAACCTGGTCCTACCGTAACCAAGTCCTACCGTAACCAAGTCCTACCGTAATCTGGTCCAACCGTAATCTGGTCCTACCGTAATCTGGTCCTACCGTAATCAAGTCCTACAGTAACCTGGTCCTACCGTAATCTGGTCCTACCGTAACCAAGTCCTACCGTAATCTGAACCAACCGTGATCTGGTCCTACCGTAATCTGGTCCTACCGTAACCTGGTCCTACCGTAACCAAGTCCTACCGTAATTTGAATCTACCGTGATCTGGCCCGACCGTAACCTGGTTCTGCCATAACCTGGACCTACTGTAACCAGGTCCTACCGCAATTTGGACCAACTGCAATCTGGACCAACCGTAATCTGGTCCTACCGTAACCTGGACCAACCGTAACCTGGACCTACCGCAAGCTGGACCAACCGTAATCTGGTCCTACCGTAACTTGATCCTACCGTAACTGGGTCCTACCGCAATCTGGTCCAACAGTAATCTGGTCCTACCGTAACCAGGTCCTACCGTGACCTGGACCTACCGTAACTAAGTCCTACTGGGATCTGGTCCGAAATGCAGGCACAGTTTCGCAGTGGCAGTTGTGTTGTTTTGATACTGGTTCTCAA
>JASGXE010014248.1:0-11723 GCA_030068105.1 Sinentomon sp. SZTP_YWyxl | reverse complement strand
TCAGATATAGCCTTGTGTTGCTTTACACCATTTGCCGCCAGGCTATCCAACTTCTCCGCCAGCTTGGAATTTGATACCGAAGTCATCGTATCAGGTGGATTGAGAACAGTGGAACCAAGATCAGATCAAAATAACCCCTTCTCAAATTCCAGGGTTAATCAGAAAACAAGTAGCAACACCCCTTCTCGAATTCCAGGGTGGCAGTAAAACCCTAATCTCCTAACTCAAAGAAACAATGTTTCACCCAAAAAACAATGTTGGTAAGAGTGGCAGTATTTTAAAATGGCGCTGTTTACCACGTCAAGGGCATTCCGAAGCCTTCCAGCGCCTCGCGGCGTAAATGGGATGGGAAATCACCATTTATAAACCTTTGGGGCACTTTTTCCCCACCTTAATGACTTTTTGACGGATGTCAATGAACTTAGATAGGTTCCTGGTGCTCTAGCATTGCCTACGACAAAGAACTGCATATCGTTTGCTGCCTATCATTTTGTTGACTGCAAGATTTAGTTTGGTTAGGTGGCTAAATCTAAGTATCTTCTCAAATTTTCTCTTCCCAATCAATTTTCTTCAATCACAGATTGATAATGACAATGATAAGTTGTTGGTTGCTAAATCCAATTTTTTCCAGTTGGGGCAGGGGAAAAAAGAAAGCTGGGTTCTCATCATAGATCGGCAGTGTGCAGTGATACGACATGGGGAAAATTTAGGCGGAGGAGGGTGGGATAATCATCACAGGCCCCTTGCAGGACTCTGCCCCCCCCAATTGTGAACAGAGTTTTCTTCTCTCTGTTTGGGATTTGTTTGTTAGTTTGTTTTATACATCCTTTTAATCTTTTCTTCTAAAAATTGCAGGGCGAGAGATCGCATTCGCAATGTCATCAGTGCCAAAACAGAGTTGGCCTCCATATAAAAAGTGCAACTGATGTGAGCAAAACGATGGAAAATGAAAATGAAGGTGAAACTTCCTTCCTTCATATAAAATGAACACCAGAGAAAGAGAGAGTGGGGAAAGAAAAAAATAAAAATAAAAAAATGAGTGCGTGGTCAGTTGAGTTTTTCGAGCTTTTGAGCTATTCCATTAGGAATAGGAGTGTTGTTCACAGTGTGCTGAAAACTTTCACGGATATGCCGACGGAAAGAAATTGCACCCGTCTGCGCTCTAACATCCTTAGGTAATTTATTCAACACAGGGCCAGTCCCTTAAACTCAGGGTTGTTTAAGCCATACCGCATCCTCGCCGATGGTAGCAATAACTCATAGTTTGCTGCTGCCCTTGCTACATTCTCATTTAACAGGTTACGATGTTCAAAAAGGATATTGGAAATTTTTCAACGCCTGAAATATGAAAAATGCCAATCTCTCTGAGTAAAGCATGCGAAGAGGCTGTATTTCTAGGCACTTAAAAAGTGGCTCAGTGTGTGCATAGAATTCCGAATGTGCAATGGTTCTGAAAGTCCTTTTTTGAACCCTAAACAAAGATGTAAAATCTTTGGCTGATAGTGATAGGAAACCACCCATGACTCCAAGCAATACCTATGCAATGTGTGGATGTATGAAGGCAAAATAGAATTGCTTTAAAGCACTTGCAGGAAGGGAATTAATTCTATACCTACATCAAACCAACAAAGGGAGATTTATTCTTCTAAGGACATTATCTAAATGGCATTTCCAAGAAAAATATTCATCAAACCAACATCCCAAATATTTTACAGTGCTTAACCTGGGTATTGGAATCCAATGCCATCGACTGCCAGTGGCTCCCAAACATCTGGAAATGCTTTTCGGATGTCTCTAAAAACATGATTTGATTTGACTTAATCAAGTTAAGTGAGAGTTTATTAGCCTTTAACCATTTACGAAGGGTGGTCAATTTCCAGTGAGCTTTTGCCTGTTGCACTTGTCCAAGTCTTTTCTTCTTTTGCACACTTTGACATTGATCTGTCAATGGGTTCCAGGCAAAAATTCACTTCCTTGATGTTCATAGTTTCTTTTCTGGTGTTGATTTAGCATGTCCGCCTCCGTTACCTGGGATTCTGAATGAATTTGTGCCAGATGAAGCATCTCAGTCTGACATGATTTTTGACTCACAGTGGCCAATTAAATTAAAGAAAGCATGATGACTAGAAAGCCAGAGGCTGTGTGATTACATTCCCTGCTATATGCATGAGCTGCAAGGATGGGTATGCCCAAAAGTGCTTGGGAGGGGGTGGGGGTAGGTTTTTGGGGTTTTCAGGGATTTGTTCTGGGGGATTGACTAAAACATGGAAAAACCAGCATCAACTGACATCATGAATTCTTGGTCCAGAAAGTAAGATAGGAAATAAATTGAAAAATCGAGGGAAGGTCCCAAAAGACACCTTTATCCCAAAAGTCTGCACCCTTGCTTTGAAAAACAAGGTTGTGGCTCAAGCATTTCTTGACCTCGACATGAAAATACTGACCAGTCATGCCTTTTTCGCACACTGGCACCAGCAGATTACATTCCTTTCTCAACCTAAAAAACCATTGGGCTAAAGAAAACCATTGGGTGCACCTTCAAAATGCCATGAGAGCTGCAAAGCGGCAGTGGATGGGGTGATTTTCGATACCTCAGGAGGGCTTCTTCTAAAAAGAGCTGGTGAAGCCAATCCAGATATGGCAGAAAGGTGCAAATTTGGCAGGGTGCTAATTAGAGAAGGTCTAGATAGTCCACCAAATTCAAGCTCTGAAATCCATCGATCACTTGCCAAAGCTCAGTGGAACTTGATCACCCCTCGTATTTACTGATACCAAGTCTGTGTTGAGATCTGCAATTAGGGTATCCAACTCAGGCCCATTTCTGCATATTGCAGTGTCATCAGCAAACAGAAAACATCTGGTCCCGGATTGAACACAGCTTGGAAAATAGTTTACATAGAGTAGGAAAAGAAGAGGGCCAAGTATGCTACCCTGTGGTACCCCACATGACACACTTCTCAAGTGTGAAAAATTGTTATTAACATCCACAAGCTGTTGACGTGAGTGTAGGTAATCACGAAAAAGGTCATACATAACGTATGCCCCTGAATCCATAAAGCTGAAACTTTGAAGTAAAATGCTATGATTTACAGTATCAAATGCTTTCTATAAATCTAAAAAAAGTTCTAAATAATGAATGAATGAAATTGAGAAGTTTGCATATCCGTAGGAAAGTCTTTATTGCTTGATTGAGCTGAGTTGAAACAGGGTGAGGCAAAATCAATGAAATGAAAGAATGGTAAAATCTTGACATTTTTTTGTTTCCAGTTTCCATCAGTCTAAAGGGGAGTTAGACAGAAGGACTGAGTCAGGTTTCTAGAGTCTCCTATCTTCTCCCCAATGAATTGGAAAACCAGGCAAAAGTATTTTTCTTCTTCTTTTTCTTTTATTTCTTTGCACTTTCTCCAGGCCTGATGATATCAGGTTTTGCAAAGGCTGGCTCTGCCCTTGACAACAAGGAGTACGTGAAACTTTCAGCAGATGCTGTAAACTTCCTCCGAGATCATCTCTACAAGAAGGAGGAACATATTTTGCTGAGGAGTTGCTACAAAGGTGGTGGTGGTGGTGATGAAAAGGGCATTGTACAAGGGTAAGAGTGAGACTGCCTTTGTAGGATTATAATAAATATCGGTGCCCGATTTGTGGAAAGTTAACTGGGGGAGGAAGGTGAACCTCAACTGGGGGGAGGGTACTTTTGTGGGTATTTGTACTTGAAATGCCTGAGTTTTTGCATGAATATTTCTATCAAATAGAGCGTTATTCCCTGCACTCCTCTCCCTGTCCATGCAAATAACACCATTGCATAATTTTCTGGCAGATGGGTTAGAACAATAATGAACATTGATAGTCCTTGGCCAGAATGCCAACCCATTTTGTGCAAAATTTGCCATTTTTTATTTTTCAGCAAACCAACATCTCCAAACTTTCCACTACAAGCTTGTGATTTTTATTTTTTGAAATTCGACCAGCAGGTGCCGAAAACTGCCACCGACTCCCAACAAAATACAACACAATGCAGGCAGGCATAACAACACTGTTTCATGACATATTACAAGACAAGAACAAGACGACTGCTGTAATCGCACCAAGAGGCCTTGGCTCCCCTCCATCAATCATCAATCCGATTCGGAAAACTCGATTCTCAACTCAACCAATCCCTCATCTTTGCTTGCTATGCAAATGAATTCCACCAGCGGTGAAAAACAAATAACCTTGGAGGAGATGGTAGCTCTGCTATGATCTTCACCTTCAGAGGAGCTATCCATTCCATCCATCCATCACAAGCCCTTCTTCCAACCCTGCACTTCTGGATCTGCATTGGTGCTTCCATTGGCGCAGATCATGGGGGGGACGGGGGGACACGTCCCCTCCAATATTTTTAAAGTCATGAAATGTCCCACCCAATAATTCAAGAGCTGTGAATTGTTTTCGACAAAGCTGAACTGTGTCGCGGATCTTCTTTCCCACATCGAATATGAAGCCGAGTGCCAGATTCTGTTTTCTCTGAGAAACCACAGCCAAAAATAAAAAATGAGTGATGAAATTACAAAATTTCTTACACTTCTGGGGGCCGGAGTCGCAACTCTTTCGGAGGCCTCAACAGCCGCGGGCCCCGTCGGCCCATGCCTAAATCCGGGCTTGTTGAATGGGATGTGATGCCGATGGCAGTTCATGAAAATCACGGACAAGGGCGAATGGAAATTTGGCCATGGATGACGAAAGCAAGACAGAAAATTCTGAATCCTGAATTGAAATCTGAAGTTGAAATGATGAAAGGAGTGTCGTTGAGTCCAGTGTTTGAGACGCGATTAGATTTGAAAGGACAACATTCATTGACTGATTTGACGTGACGTCTTTCACGGGGAATGCAAGGAAAAATGCTGATTTTTTAAAAAATTGAGCATTCTGAGCACCATTTGAGGTTCCATTTTTTCAAAATTTCTTCCCCTTCGGGGAGGGGGAAGAACCCCCTCCCCGAACCCCTCCCCCGGCGTTAACCTTCGCGCAACGCTTCGTATAACAAAGAATTTTTCGGACTCGTCCCCCCAATATTCAGCATGGATCTGCGCCCTTGGGTGCTTCCTATTCAAGCTGTCCATTCCATGGGTGTTTCATTTGTTGATTCATACATCTGGAAGTACCTGCTTCAGTTCTTGTTTCTTCCAAGCTAAATGTTTTTCCAACCGTTGCAACGACATGCTTGTTTTTTCTCTTGTTGGCTGCCACAGTCTTTTTTCACAAAGTAATTAGATCATTTCATTTTCTCCCATCCATATCAGACCGCACCACTGTTTCCCTTTGCAATCTTCACTTTGGCATGTCATGCATTTTCACCATTTTAACAATCAAGTACTTGGAATTATCTTGCAAAAGAAGAATCCAATTGTCAGTTATTTGAAGTGTGGTGATTCGTTTTGGTTTTGACATCATTTGAATTCAATTGAACCATTCACTCCCATCTCGGAATTCAACTGAAAATGTACGGTTGTTAATTACTGGTTGAGTTGAGGTTGAGCTCCATATAAAGGCATTTTTTCTTGGAATCTTCTGCACTATGTAAGACTTCCATTCCAAGATTGAGGTTTTGGATGTCTGTTGGGTAAAGGGAAGGAGGAATAATTCAACAGTTCCTGATTTCTGACTATACCTTATCAGTTGCTATTCAACGTTTGTTTTTAGTTGAAGAAAAAAGAGCCAAGGGGGCTACACACTGCCACACGATGCAAAAAAATCTAGGGGTGCACAGATCAGTGTTATTTTGGGCAAAAACAAAAACTATCCCACCATAAAACACCCAAAACCTCACACCTTATCTGGAGTTTTTGTTTGCAATTTATTTCTTTTCCAGGGCAATTGTGAATTGTTATGCTAAAACTTTTTACAATGTATTTATTTGCAGTGTTAATGTCACACATTGTGGGCTAATTGCTTGATGCTGTTTGGTGGCTTCCATTGGCTAGTCAGGTCATGATGGTGGGTGGTCTGGCTAGAAATTTATTTGCGCCACCCGTCCCGCTTCCAGTTTGAAGGAAGAATGTACACTGTATGTTTTGCTGAATCTGGTAAACAATTCTCTTCTAAAGGTGTAACTTATCTTTTTGTGTTCAATAATTGTTTTCAGCTCAACTCCGATCAGAGGATTTGCCGATGATTATGCGTTTGTTATTCGTGGATTGTTGGATCTGTATGAAGCAAATTTCGACCCAACACTTATTGAATTGGCTGAAAACCTCCAGAAACGATTGGATAGTGATTTCTGGGATGAGAAAGACAATTCCGGTTATTTCAACAACTCTGCTGACGACGAAACAGTGCTAATCAGAATGAAAGATGGTTGGTTGGTCAACTAAGCTTACTTTTTAACAAGCCTCTCTCTTTCTCCCCCCTCTCTCTCTCTGCCACTCCTTTGCTTTGAAAGGGTTGCTATCAACCTTCTTGGAAAACCTGGAACACTTGGCCACTTTGGTAGCCCTGGAAAGCACCAACAACTCCGTGAATGTTGGAAACACCCTGCAAAACTGCCGACCGTGGCTGTCTGTCTGAATTCATTCGCTAGCGGCATGGTGTGACAGATGAACAACAATAATAATAACAAAAACGAAACAGTTAAATTCAAAATTTTCTTCAAATAATGGGGGACTCCATCACCCCTGATCAGTTTTACCAGGGTTCTACCAAAAACATGAGAACATTGCCAATCCTCAGATAACAAAAATTTGGCCTTTCACTCAAGACGCATGAGTTCAATGGCTTTTTTGATTTCTGTTTCGAATGTCTTACTCACTGTGCTCAGCCAAGTTAGGGAGAGTTGATAATAGATGATAACTTTCAGTAATGTGCAGTCCTGTATGACAGACTTACTGCAGTTGTCTTGTCAGTCTTTATAAAAGGCCCTGCTAACCCTCTGCTCCTCTTTGAAACACTGTTTCACTTTTGTGCTGTTACTCATTGGTGTGCATGCCTAATGACTTGCCTTCCTCTTTTCTTGTCCTCTCTTCTTGATCTTCTCTTTCCTCTTGTTTGCAGAACAGGATGGTGCTGAACCAACACCGAATTCAGTTGCTGTTTCCAATCTAATCAGATTAGGTTCATTGCTCGATAAGGAAGAGCACATAAAGAGAGCAGAACAGATCTTATTGACCTTTTCTGACCGACTCTCAACCATCCCTCTCTCTTTGCCTGAAATGGCATCAGCATTGATGCTCTTCTTGCAAACACCAAGACAGGTTGGTTTGGTTGGCTGAGGGGGTGGGGGTGTTATCATTGCAATTGCATTGACGAATTTGCTTTTCTTTTAATTTAAATTTCATTTGGCATTGCATTATTTGTGCAGGGCAGGGGCACTGCGGAGATTTTTGATGGAATGAAAAAAAGGAAAAAAAAGAAAGAGAACTGCAAAGGGATTTTTGAAAAAGTGAAGAGCAAGGAATTACGAATATATTTTTTGCATGTTGAAAATTTTGCAGGCAGAGGCAAAGTTGCTTCTTTGTTGAAACGAAGTGCCTCTGAGAGATAATTATTATGGTTCTTTCCGAGCATTTTGTTTGGTCTGTCGGGGAGAGAGGGAGTCCACGAAAGATTTGCAGGGATATGATTGGAAATGTTCATTTCAAAAATGGATGAGAGACAACCAACCACCTTGTCCGACGTGGGATTGATAAGATTGGTACCTACTTCCTACATCATTTGCCCTCAAGCCCTGATGCCATCCCATGCCATGCAATCAGATATTCATAACTAACTAAGTAATGAATGAGACAATAATACTGATGAAAATTGTGAAGAACTTTTCAGAAAAACTTTTCCCGTCTGATTTTCAAGTATCACTGTTTTTTGAATGAATTGCCTTTATTTCCAAAAATACACATTTACAATCAACAAAAGAATTCTTGAAGAAAGGCCGATAGCCTTCTATGCTTTGCTATATCTCTTGGAGCACTAACAACTCTACAAAAGGCGACGGGACGTTAGCCCGATTTGGCCTTCCTTTTCGGAAATACACAAAAATAACGCATTGAAAAAGAACAATCAATTGAAAACACTGAACTAAAAATCAGCAATTTAGGCATTTTATAGGTATGTAATTTAAAAAGTCTTTGCATTTTTCCACTCTATCATCCCTATTCCTTGACCCTCGCCGAGAATTTTATGATAAGGCATTTTATGCACTTGAAACCCTCCTAAGCAACTTTTTAAACTCCTTCCTTGAGGTAGATACGTAGTTTTGCTTCCATTGATAACAGATTCCATTCGCTTATACCTTGGAACTCCAAGCTGCACAGTCCATAATTTGTCCTCACTTTTGGAAGTATACAATTGCAGCTGGCAACAGCTCTGGTACTACCACTTCTAAAAGTGAACTCATTTTCAAAAATTATGCTCGACTGTCCTGTTTGCAGAAGAGAAAATATGAACACTCTCACTCTAAAGGTTAAAAGCTCTTCAATAGTCATCATGTCCAGACTTCTAAATAGGGTGAAGTATGTGCCAAATATTCTGATTTCGATATTATACGAACAGCCTTCTTCTGTAACCTAAGAATTTTCTGCTTCCCAACAACACCAATAAAATTTCCCCATGTTTCAAGTTAATAAGATGTGGATAAACAAAAGCATAATAATAAATGTTGAGAAAATCGCATGACAAAAATTTTAGCTTATACATAATAAGGCCAACAAAAAGAGAAACTTTCTTCAAGACATGAGCTAAATGACACTTCCAAGAAAAAAAATGATCAAACCAGATCCCTAAATACTTAAATTGCTCTACCCTATCAATAAACACTCGTTCTATTTCAAGACCATTACCAAAGTTTTCAGGTAAAGCTTTCCTCCGGTCTCTAAAAACAATGTAACTTGTTTTTGCAACATTTAATGATAATTTATTAGCAACAAGCCAATTATGCAAAGTTTTTAACTCCCCATTTAAGCTTTGAACCAAAACTGGCAAGTCACTCCCTTCTTTGAAAAGAACTGTGTCATCAGCAAAAAGGAAAACCCTTGTATCTGATGTCGCACATTCCAGCATATCATTAACGTAAAGTATAAACAACAGAGGACCAAGAATACTACCTTGAGGAACACCACAATTAATGTGCAACAAATTTGAGGTGGAAGTTCCAACAGACACGCCCTGTTGTTGATTCGCTTCAGCAAATCAAGACTGACTCCTCTAAACCCATAACATTGTAATTTCCTGATGAGAATGTTGTGATTGACAGTATCAAATGCCTTCTGAAGATCCAGAAACACTGACACCAAAAAATGACCCTTATCAAGTGCTTTGGAAACAGCGCTCACAAGGCAAGCCACTGCCATTGATGTTGATTTGTTTTTTTGAAATCCAAATTGGTGCGGAGAAATCAACTGATGCTTAGAAATGAAACTTGTCATTCTATTGAATATCAAACGCTCAAAAACTTTGCTGACACCAGGTAATAGAGAAATTGGTCGATAGTTTGATAAAAGTCGACGATCTCCATTCTTAAATAAAGGTATGACTCTAGCAGTCTTTAAAGATTCTCGGAAAATGCTATCTCGAAACATCAAACATGCAATAAAACAAAGTGGCACTGCAAACGATGCAGCAGACTTTTTTAAAATTACATTACTTATTTTATCAAAGCCAGATGATTTCTTATTCCTCAAGGATTTTATAACACTCAACACCTCACGCTCATCTGGAGGTCCAAAGAAACAAGATTCTTGAATACATCGAATGAGTGAAGATGGATCACAGTCCACATTCTTTATTTTGGATGCTAAATTATCTCCGATGCTGACAAAGAACTCATTGAAGCTGTTTGCAGCCTCAAGATCTGTTTTAACCCTTACTTGACCATGGGGTGGTCCAATGGACCACCCAAGTCGAAAAATGGCTACAGGTTTTTTTGCAGAATTCTGACCGCCCTGCCCTTCCATGTATTCCTCAGGCAGGGTGGGGAGGTTCAGGGTTGAAAGGGCCAGAACATTTCCCCCAGGATTTTTTGAGTTATTGGCAAAGTGGTCCAATGGACCACCTCATGGTTTTAAATATTTTCCATTCCATGAGTGGTCCATTGGACCACAAGCTTAATATTTGGAATAGATGCAATTGTGTATTCCAAAATGAGAGATCTTTGTATCATGGATGTTGTTTTGCCAACCGTTGCCAATTCCACGAACTTTTCTGGAAGTTTCTTGGTGTGGTCCATTGGACCACCTCGATGGACCACCTCATGGTATTCCCACAATCTGGGGTGATCCATCAGACAACTGGAATTTTCTCAGTTATTAACAAGTTAATACACTTTGGTCTTTGTTATTTTCTCTAGCTTTGAGTAAATTTATGAATCTAAGGCGAAAGTGACTGACTAGGTAGATGTTGTGGAAAGCTCTCAAAATGGCCGAACAATGGCGACCTACGTCTCAGCCATCTGCATCAAAGCCAATCAATGTCTGTTGTCATTTCTTCTGTCCGATTTTCAATCTATGATGAAAGAAGATCTATTTTTTTGACTGATTAGCCTAATTGGATTTTAATGATGCTTTCTGAGTGGGTGGTCCAATGGACCACCTCACGGTTAGTTTCGCTTTTTTTTTTTTTTTTTTTTTTTGAAGGACAAAAACAAAAATGCAGCTTTGGGCAATGCCATGCTGTTCACTGGCACTGTTTTGAAGAGGTGGGTGATATTTGGAATTTGGAATAAGAACCAGTGTTTTGTGATTTTTGTAAAAAGTCAGTATTCTTATGCGCAAAAGCACCAACCGTTCACCAGTTCAGAGCAATTTAAAAAAAACACGGACTGCATTCATCATTGTTCCCACAAAAATCAAATCTCACATCGAAGTTGAAAGTTTGAAATTATCACACTGTTGAAATGTCTAACTGATTTAAAAAATTTAAGGTCACAAAGATGACACTGGAAAACAAGGCAAAACACGTTTTTTGACCATCCATCCAAAAAATATGGGAAGAATCGGTGCTATCTCAACCAAAATTGGGGTCAGAGCTCAAAAATTGATCAAATAAAATATAAATTGACCCCATGACATGCTTATTTGGGTTAGAAGTGGGGGAGGTCCAATGGACCCCGCATGGTACTCCACGGTGCTAAAGAGCACGGTAAAAAGGGTTAAAGGGATGGATTGTTCTCATCTCTCAAAGAATATCCTATTTTTGATTTTCCCGTCATTTAAAACAATATTTATGACTTTCCATTCATTTGTCTATCAGCATGAGAAGCGCTAAGTTACTCTCAAAATACTTGACTTTAGCTTGAGCAATCACAGTTTTTAGAACCGACCTATAAGTATTGTATCTTTGCTTATTTCCTACATTCAAGGATTTTTTTCATCATGCAATAATTTCCCTTTGTCTTAATAGATCTTAGTATAGCAGCAGTCACGTAAGGTTGCTTTCTCGTTGAATATTCATTAATCTTCTTAATCTGACAATTATTTGCCACTATGTTATCAACCACATTTTAAACAGAAAACTCATCTGATGGGTTGTCTTTATTGAACAACCCTTCAGCAACCCCAACTAACACCATTTAGTGCATTAGAAATGGTCTATAATAATAGGCAACATACTGAGTCCATAATTTTTTGTGCATTAGTTTTGAAATCTTCAGTGGTAAAAAAGCAAAGGATAATGATCAGAATATCAGATTCCAGAATAAACTATGACAACTGAACTAAGTTCATTTGTTAAAACATGATCAATGATACTGTTAGACCTTA
>JASGXE010014247.1:0-12146 GCA_030068105.1 Sinentomon sp. SZTP_YWyxl | reverse complement strand
ACCCACAAATGCTGAAAACTGCACCAAAATTGTGCAAACACTGAAAAAAAAAAAGGAAATTTCAATACGACGCCAAAGGTTTTTGGGGTGTTCCCCCAGGGCTTCTTTTCGCCCACATCAACCCATTCACCTTTGCGCCTTTTTTTTAAGCTGTGCAATGCATTGCAGTACGGATATTGCTACTGCTCTGGACAAATACCTAAATTGATAATCTTTTTTACATAATTGGTGATGGACATCTGAAAAAACCGAGTGTCCTCAATTTTATGGAAACTTACGACAAAAATAAGAATTGTATGAGAACTAATACTGCACATTTTGTTGCGATTTCCAACCAAGATATCATTGCTGTCGGTGATTATTTCAATGGAAGTCAAGGAAACATGTCGTTTTCATGCCTTTGTATCAAGGAGAACTATTTCCCCCCACAGAACTGCGCTCCGCACCGAAAGGCACATCTTGTCTTTTGGTCACAGTCCAGTGTTTTTAAGGAGCTATGCCCACTAAATATGCCTTGCTCACAAACTCATCACACACTGGCGCCATTCACACCAATCATTTTTTTTTTGTTTGGTACCACCATCCCTGCACTGGTGTTTGGTTCCCATGTATGTGTCTGTGGCTTCATTGTGTTTCTGTAACTTGCCGCCACTCTTGGACGGGCAAAGTATTCTTTAACGTGCACATGGTGAATCTTTTTGCACACGGGACCACCTTCTTCAAGTCCCTTCCGAAGTCCTTTCCGAAAGACCTTCCGAAGTCTCCCTTTCTGTCACTGCAGCCAGAATGGAGCGCGACCCAACCCACAAATTCCGACTGTTGCGGGAATCGAACACACGACCTTCGGATAGGGAGTCAGACCAGTGCCTCCTATAGATAAAGCCGACGCACGGAAACGTCATCAATAAATTGAAGACGGACGGGAAGAGGAAAAGACGATGCCAGTGAACGGCGGGTCGCGGTGCGCCGGCCACGGAAAATTAAATTTCTCTTGAACCGATTCACGGATTTTGATCGAATTTTTTGTGCTGGAAAGCTGAAAAATGTGCGATTTAAACTTTCAGGGACAAAAGTGTCTCAAGTTAAAATGTAACAAAATTCCGGTTTCCTGCCTCACATTTTCAAAGATTGCGCGATTTTTTCCGTTGTGACATGGTATCGATCTGCGGAAGAGTGGTGGAGGAAGCTTTCAGCTTTCCAAAAATGCCAAAATCATTGAGTTTGAACATCATTTCACATTTCACTATTATAGACCAGTTTCAGTGTGACAAGGCAGCGTTGTTTTGTTCTTGAGCGGGGAAGAGGCCGGGGCTCCCTGGAAATCCGTGGGAGTCGCGGCCTCTTCCCCGCTCAAAAACAAAACGATGTTTTTCCGGGTTCCTGCCTCACATTTTCAAAGATTGCGCTATTTTTTCCGTTGTTACATGGTTTCGACCTGCGGAAGCGTTGTAGAGGAAGCTTTCAGCTTTCCAAAAATACCAAAATCATTGAATTTGAACATCATTTCACTATTTTAGACGAGTTTCAGTGTGACAAGGCAGCGTTGTTTTGTTCTGAGCGGGGAAGAGGCCGCGGCTCCCTGGAAATCCGTGGGAGTCATGGCCTCTTCCTCGCTCAAAAACAAAACGATGTTTTTCTGGGTTCCTGCCTCACATTTTCAAAGATTGCGCGATTTTTTCCATTGTAACATGGTTTCGACCTGCGTAAGCGTTGTAGAGGAAGCTTTCAGCTTTCCAAAAATACCAAAATCATTGAATTTGAACATCATTTCACTATTTTAGATTTAGACCAGGTTCAGTGTGACATGGCAGCGTTGTTTTATTCTTGAGCGGGGAAGAGGCCGCGGCTCCCTGAAAATCCGTGGGAGTCACGGCCTCTTCCCAGTTCAAAAACAAAATGATGTTTCCATATCGGGTTCTCTCTTGATAAAATAGTCAAATGGGGTCCAAATTCAATGATTTTGGTGTTTTTGCAAAGCTTAAAGCTCCCTCTACAACTCTTCCGGTGGTCGAAACCATGTTACGGGTCCTTCTAAAATGCGGAAATCGCGAAATTTGCGGTCTGTGGCTGCAGTGCGAATCCAGACCTCAAAACCTCCACACCAAGCTGCCCAAATGCAATCCAACCCAACCAAGCCCAACCTAACCCATTCAAACCTAACTAAAAACAACCTAACCTAACCCAACCTGCGATTCCGCGTAATTCGCTTGGTTTGCGGACCGCCATATCTTCCATTGGTCCGCGTCCGCATTTCAGTTTGTCCCCCATCTTGCAATGGAAAAAAATCGCGCAATCTGTGAAAATGTGAGGCGTCAACCCGGAATTTTATCACATCTTGACTTGGACACTTTTTGTACCTCAATGTTTTTCAAATTTCAGCAGCAAAAGTTCAGAATTGTTGTACACGTCAAAAATCGCACACTGTTCAGCTTTCTGATGTGACAAATCCCATCAAAATCCGTCATCTGGTTCAAGAGAAAATCAACTTTCTTTGGGCTGGCCACCGAGATCCGCCGTTCACTCCCATTTTCTTTCCCTGTTTTCTTCCATCTTCTATTTCAAAAATGAATGACGTCATATGGTTTCGTGCGTCGGCTTTATCTATTGGAGGCACTGACCAGGAGGTCGCAACAGCCAATCACGTCGTCTCACATTGTGACGTCATCAATTTTGGTATTTTTGCATTGCCACCGCTTTTTGCCATTTGGCATGTTTGCCACCGCTTCGCAACTCTTTCTTGGGCTGCAACAGGGTTTGGTTGGGACAGGTGAAGGTCGGTTTTGAAAATTGGATTGAAATTGGCTGGAATTCCCAACAACCAATCAGAGACGCGCATGCGGAAGTGGATTGGAAAACAATATGCTCCGCGGAAGTGGATTGAAAAACAAATTGTGCCTCCCAACTGAGCCGCATATTTTTTTTCCCAATCCACTTCCGCATGCGCGTCTCTGATTGGTTGTTGGGAATTCCAGCCAATTTCAACATCCAATTTTCAAAACCTGACTAAACCAAACCTGACCTGGCCTAACCTTACCTGACCTCACCTAACCCTATTGCGACCCCAGAAAGAGTTGCGAAGCGGTGGCAAACGTGCCAAATGGCAAAAAGCGGTGGCAATGCAAAAATCCCAAAATTGATGACGTCACAATTTTCGACGACGTGATTGGTTGTTGCGATGCTGCTGTCCGCGGAAGTGGATTGGAAAAAAATGTGCAACTGAGCCAATGTGACAGACACACAAATCGCGTGAAATGAGCGTCTGCCAAATCGTGCGTCTTTCGGTTTCCCGAAATCAAATTTCAAAATTCCAAACAACCGCATGAATTTCGACCAATCGGATGCGAGCAAAATCGTGACGACGCAATTATAAAAACAATTTCATGAATACACGTTTCCGAAGCGAATTCCGGCAGCAGCCTGTGTGGCCGAGTGGTCTAGACAGCCTGCTGCCGCTGCGGAGGTGCCCGTGGTGGTGGTGGTTCGAATCCCACCTGGAGTAAAAATTTTAGATTTTTGTTTTTTAAAACACCGAAATGTTTTTGACACCAGTGGCAGTTGTTGACACCGGGAAGAGGAAATGTTGGGTTAGGTTAGGTTAGGTTTGGTTAGGTTAGGTTGGGTTAGATTAGCTTTAGATCTCGTAAACGCGGTTTTAATTCGGGTTTGCACCTGATTGGACGAAATTCATGCGATTTGTTTGGAATTTGGAAATTCGCTTCCCGAAAATTCAAGTTTC
This sequence comes from Sinentomon sp. SZTP_YWyxl, assembly GCA_030068105.1. Lineage (NCBI taxonomy): Eukaryota > Metazoa > Arthropoda > Protura > Sinentomata > Sinentomidae > Sinentomon > Sinentomon sp. SZTP_YWyxl. The sequence goes on along the minus strand of JASGXE010014247.1, from coordinate 8,410 downwards.
GGCGCTCGGCGGGCGGCAGCAAATTTCTAAATTCCAAACAAATCCCCAGAAATTTTGACCAATCAGATGCGAGCAAAATCGAAATGATGCAATTATAAACACAGTTTCATGAATACACCTTTTCGAAGCGATTTCCGGCAGCAGCCTCTGTGGCCGAGTGGTCTAGACAGCATGCTGCCCCTGCGGAGGTAGTACCCGTGGCGGTGGTTCGCATCCCACCTGCAGCAAAAATTTTATATTTTTGTTTTTCAAAATACCGAAATGTTTTTTGACACCAGTGGCAGTTGTTGACACCAGGAAGAGGAAAGGTTGGGTACGGCTAGGTTAGGTGAGGTGAGGTTAGGTTGGAGTAGATTAGCTTTAGATGTCGTAAACGCGGTTTTAATTTCGGAAAGCACCTGATTGGTCGAATTCTGGCGATTTGTTTGGAATTTGGAAATTCGCCGGGCGGCAGATGTCAAGCGAATGCGATCACGAAAAAAGGCGCCTTCAACAGGAACTGAAGACAAAAAATCAGGAAATTTGAAAATTGCGCCAATTTGAAGCGGTTGGACCGATTTTTGTGGAAGAAATGTCTGCCAGATCGCTGTCATGGCAAATTTTGTGTGCGAAGTCATGAGTGACAGTGCAGTTCCCCCCTTCATGATCTGGATCTCAACCTGCAGGGCAGATAGCTTGTTTTGTTGCGAAAAAGTCGGAAATGGCTGCTGTGGCAAATCTTGTTTTGTCATTTTTCCGTGTTTGTGTTTTTGCATTTGCGCGCGACCAGGGCCGTAGCCAGCCGGGGGCCCAGGGGGCCGTGCCCCCCCCGAAATGTTTTAGTTTGTACTAGATATGATCGTGCTGGGGTCAAGAAAGAAACGCAAATGCAACTACCTCATTTCCTTCGATGTAGTTTTGTGTGTTTTTGTCTTTATTTGCCGTGACAAAACACTTCTTCGTCTTCTGTTTCTTTGAAAATTATCAATCACCAAAGTTTCTGGCTTTATACACATCCATAAGTATGATCAAGATTCAGCGGGTTGCGCAAGCGCACTGGGCGCTGGCGGAAGGCAACAGTTCAAAAAGACATTTGCTGCTTTTGCAATTTGAATGGTTAAAAATACGAGGATTGAAATAGAAAATATATAAAATAAATATGGAAGGAAAAAGGGAAAAATATGAACATTTAAAATAATAATTAATCAAAAATCACATGCCATCTTGCTTGTGGGGCTGTTATGTGGCAAGCAGGGTCGCATGCGCGGTTGTTGATTTATTGTTTTTTTTTTAATATCATGGTTGAATGGGATGTGATGCTGGTATGGTAGTTCACGAAAATCACAAGAGATAGCTCAGTGGAAATTTGGCCATGGTTGATGAAGGCAACACAGAAAAGTCTGAATCTGGAATTGAAACCTGAAAATGGAATGATAAAGTGAGTATTGTAGAGTCCAGTTTTTGGTGTAATAGCACTTGCGTGGTTGTTACTTGTTTGGACGTGTCGTGTTTAAAAAAAGAATTAAAATGCACATTTGTAAAGACAACATTCAAAGACTGATTTGATGTTGTCAATCTGTTCTGAGCAAACGGGGATTGTGGGGAAAATGTTCATAGTTTTTTAAAAAATCAAGCATTCTGACCACCATTGTAAGTTCCATTTTTTTCAAAATTTCTTCCCCTTCCGGGAGGGGGACACCCCCTCCCCGAACCCCTCCCCCGGCGTTGCGCTTCGCGCAACGCATCGTCCAACGCGGATAATTCTTTGGCCCTCCCCGAAATAAATTCCTGGCTACGGCCCTGCGCGCGACCCCTCATCCAGTCATTTTTCATTGGGGCTTGGTGCCAAGCAACCAAAACACAGGAGATCCAATTTCACAAAGTCTTCTTTGATCCCACCTCAGGAGTTTTCAGTCACTTCATCCCTTGGCTTGAGTTTTTGCCTTTCCTTTCTCCTGTAGATCCGCTGTGGTGATGTTGAACAGAATCCAACCAACTCCAACCCGTCTCCCAATTCTCAAAACAAAACCGACTGCTGCCAACAAAGGAAAAAAGTCGAAGGCCCGCCTTATTTCCGATTCGGATGATTGGATTATGTGCGATCAGTGTTCCCAATGGATCTCCTTTGAATCATCTGGTCTGCCGGTGTCCTTTCAGGATGCAGGTGCCCTGGCATACACTTGCAAGATGTGCACTCTTGCAGCTGGCTTCACTGTGGTCCAAAATCTGCAAGCAAAACTTTGGGAATGCAGAAAAGCATCAAACAGAATTCCAGCCCCGACATGGAAAATCGTCAAAAATGCAGTGAAATTCTGGAGTTTGATACAAACCGGAATTGAGCCAACACGTAAAAGCCCCAACACGGAAATGAACCACGTCCCCCTCTGGATTGGAATCCGAATCATCATCTGCAGGCCTCCACACCTGGGCTCTCCCACTTCGCTTCTTTCTCCATCTTCAAGTTCAACTTCAAATGTTCCTGTGAGTGTGTGTCATTTGTTTGCAGCCAATGGGTGAGCGTGAGGTTGCTCCCGCTGAAGGATTGCCGGATGATCTTGAAAACTTAGAGGGAACCTTTCCAATCCGTACCCTTTTCTTGGCCTGTGTTTGCTTGCATTTATCGAACACCGAACAGTGTCAGAGGGGCAGTGCCAGCATTGTTGTTCCTGGAGGGAATTACCACCTTGTGATTTTGCAGCAAATCGGTAAATCATTGAAATCTCGGGTCATGACTTATTTTCTCAATGAATTGGGCACTTTGGATGGTTTTTTTTTATCGAAGTAGCAATAATGAAGCCATCGAATTCAGCTGACAAAGGATTTGGCCTTTAAAAGAAGTAAACTCTCGTTTGCTTTGTGTTGTCTCATCTTGCTGCATCTTTGCATCTCTTGTTCAAACGTTCAAAGCAAATCCCGTTTGTGTTCATATGCGGTCTTGTTTGACCAAAGTTCTGTCGAAGTTGCAATGGAGTTGGAGACTCGAAATTCATGACTGGGGGGTAAACCTCAATTTTCTGGCAAAATACCCATATTTATGCATAAAAAAGCACCTTAATTTTGGGTGAAATATTTTTCAACTGGGGGGTAATACCCGCCGTCCCCCCTGCAGATCGCGCCCTGACTACGGGGAAATCGGACAGAAAATTTCACACACCCAGCACACAGATGCATTGGTCACCATAGGTCAGACGCCCGATTTCCTTTCCGGACAGTGTATTGATAACTATTCTCAAGTCATCGGTATCAGCGCAATTATTGTAGTCATGTCAGTGGAAATCCAGCATACATTCCCATAGGCGGGGATCCTCTCCCTGAGCTGGACCCCCCTTTTGCGAGAAAAAATTGAAACAAGCATTTTTAGCCACACAGCATTAGCCACACTATTCTTCTGAGCAAACTTGCAAAGTATGGAATTAGGGGTGGTCCAAACAATTTGTTTGCCTCCTACCTTTCGGCTTTTCAAAAAGGAGCGATGGCACCAGAGATACCACCTGGAATGACCTGGGATGGACCGGTGTTGCATGTAGTTTTGATTTCGCGTCAGAATAAATCACCCTTCATTGTGGTGAATGAATCAGAATCAGAATCAGAATGAATCACCCTTCATCACACGGATTTCAGCCGTGTGATTTTGAATTCCTCCGTGTAATTTTGAATCCCCACCTCATTCTCACGCGTGGCAAAACGAATCACCCTGGGTAGACCCCACCTCATTCTGCCGTGTGTCAAAATGAATCACCCTGGGATATTCTTATCCATACACATAGACCCCACCTCATTCTGACGCGTGGCGAAATGAATCACCCTCCCTGGGTTAGGCACCCCACCTCATTCTGACGCGTGTGAAAATGAGTCACCCTGAGATATTCTTAGGCATATCAGTAGACCCCACCTCATTCTGACGCGTGGCAAAATGAATCACCCTGGGATATTCTTATGCCTATCAGTAGACCCCACCACATTATGATGCGTGGCAAAATGAATCACCCTGGGATATTCTTATGCCTATCAGTAGACCCCACCTCATTCTGACGCGTGGCAAAATGAATCACCCTGGGATATTCTTATGCCTATCAGTAGACCCCACCTCATTCTGACGCGTGGCAAAATGAATCACCCTGTGTTATTCTTATCCATATCAGTAGACCCCACCTCATTCTGACGCGTGTCAAAATAATAAATAACCCTGGGATATTCTTAGCCATATCAGTTGACCCCACCTCATTCTGACGCGTGGCAAAATGAATCATCCTGGGATATTCTTAAGCGTATCAGTAGACCCTATACCTCATTGTGACGTGTGGCAAAATGAACCACCCTGGGTTATTCTTATCCATAACAGTAGACCCCACCACATTCTGACGCGTGTCAAATTGAATCACCCTGGTTATTCTTATCCATATACATAGAACCTCATTCTGCCGCGAGTCAAAATAATTCACCCTGGGATATTCTTATGCATATCCGTGGACCACACCTCATTCTGACGCGTGTCAAAATGAATCACCCTGGGATATTCTTATGCATATCAGTAGACCCCACCTCATTCTGACGCGTGGCAAAATGAATCACCCTGGGATATTCTTATGCATATCCGTAGACCCCACCTCATTCTGACGCGTGGCAAAATGAATCACCCTGGAATTTTCTTATGCATATCAGCAGACCGCACCTCATTCTGATGCGTGTCAAAATGAATCACCCAGCCTGAGTTATTCTTATCCATATCAGTAGACCCCACCTCATTCTGACGCGTGTCAATTTGAATCACCCTAGGTTATTCTTATCCATATCAGTAGACCCCACCACATTCTGACGCGTGTCAAATTTAATCACCCTGGGTTATTCTTATCCATATACATAGGTAGAACCTCATTCTGCCGCGTGTCAAAATAATTCACCCTGGGATATTCTTATGCATATCCGTGGACCCCACCTCATTCTGACGCGTGTCAAAATGAATCACCCTGGGAGCCGCGGCCTCTTCCCCGCTCAAAGACAAAACGATGCTGCCATGTCGCGCTGGCTCCGTTCATAAAATTGCCAAATAGTGTTCAAATTCAACGATTTTGGTATTTTGGAAACTAGAAGGCTTCCTCTACAACTATTCCGCATGTGGTAACCATGTTGTAACGGAAAAAATTGCACAATCTTTGAAAATACCTGGAAGGAACCCGGAATTTTATAACATCGAAACTTGAGCACTTTTGTTACTCGAATGATTTAGGAGTTTTACCCGACGAAAGGTTGGGATCATTATACATGTGTGGAAGCGCTCATTTTCAGCTTTGCACCATACGTAACCACTTCAAAATCCGTGGGTTTGTCCAGGAAATATTTAACTTTCTGTGGGCATCGCACCGCGGTCCGCCATTCACTCGCATGTGTTTCGCTTCTGTCCGCAGATGATACCCCCTTTAAACGCCGCAATCCCGCTGCCACAGTTTGGCAGCACGAAGATCCCGGATGTTTGTGAAGTTGGCCCACGGGTTACCGCCCACGACAACGCGCCCAGGCGCAATCGTTATTGCCGGGTTATTGCCCGTTATTGCCCAAATTTGGTCGTTATTGCTGGTCGGGGTCAAAGGTTACGGCCAAAAAACTTTCCGTGGGCCAACTTCACGTGAAGTTAGCCCCCGTAAAATTTATTATCCCGCCCACGACAAAGTGCCTAGGCGCAATCGTTATTGCCGGGTTGTTGCCCGTTGTTGCCCAAATTTGATCGTTATTGCTTGTCGGGGTCAAAGGTTACGGCCACAAAACTTTCCGTGGGCCAACTTCATCACGTGAAGTTGGCCCCCGTAAAATTTATTATCCCGTCCACGACAAAGTGCCTATGCGAAATCGTTATTGCCGGGTTATTGCCCGTTGTTGCCCAAATTTTATCGTTATTGCTAGTCGGGGTCAAAGGTTACGGCCAAAAAACTTTCCGTGGGCCAACTTCACGTGAAGTTGGCCCCCGTAAAATTTATTATCCCGCCCACGACAAAGTGCCTAGGCGCAATCGTTATTGCCGGGTTATTGCCCGTTGTTGCCCAAATTTGATCGTTATTGCTAGTCGGGGTCAAAGGTTACGGCCAAAAAACTTTCCGTGGGCCAACTTCACGTGAAGTTGGCCCCCGTAAAATTTATTACCGCGCCCACGACAAAGTGCCTGGGCGCAATCGTTATTGCCGGGTTATTGCCCGTTGTTGCCTAAATTTGATCGTTATTGTTGGTCGGGGTCAAAGGTTACGGCCAAAAAACTTTCCGTGAAATTTATTATCCCGCCCACGACAAAGTGCCTAGGCGCAATCGTATTGCCGGATTATTGCCCGTTATTACCTAAATTATTAATTGTCATCTGCTCGGGGTCAAAGGTTAGTGCAAAGTCAAAAAGGGAGAACAATAATTGAGATCCACATGGCTGGATTTAACCTCGTGAGCTTTCAAAGCTCGATAAAAATTGTTGCAAACAAAAAATGTGCACATTTTGTTGTGCTGAAGATTAGTAAAATTGAACGTTGGCAGGTGAGTTTTTTTAAGGTTGGCGTCAAGACTATATCACCATCCAATGAGGGCTGACAAAGAGAAAACACATTTTTGAGGGCAAGGGTATTAGCGCCTACCTCATTGGCAGAATCTTTTTCGATAGGCAAATCTTTATTCAGAATTTACCGCTGACAGTTAACAAACATTTAACAAACGAGGAACAATTATCAAACCACTAACGGCGGAGAGATCATGACAGGGGTAACACTAACTCCAGAGGTAACGCCAATGCGAGGCGAATTTTTCCCATCTTATCCAATGCTGAAAATTTTACTAGCATTAGCTCTACCCCTGGAGTTTGCGTTAACCTCGTCATGATCTCTCCGCTGTAACAGTGTTACAGACGCAGGAAATACTGGGTTGTGGTAGAGCTGGTGACCTCTGCTGCTGCACATTTGGCAAGTTTAGCGCATGCGTCACCGTTGTCATATTTAATTGGAGCAACAGCATTGGATATGCCGGGCATTTGTTCACTGGAAGTGGACGCATTGCATCAAACTCCAAGGTGTTGCTTCCTTTTGTGCGCACAATTTTCGAACAAAAATGAACTTATTATTTGGGTCTACTGCGCTTCACCCTTGTGTGAAGTGCAAAAAAAATAAACAAAGAAAAGGGCACAAACATTTGAGGACTTTTTGTTTTTTACTCTTTCGTAATGTTGGCACAAATATTTGAGAACGTTTTGATTTTACTCTTTCGAAATTTGGACCGAAATTTATGGTACGCTCATTCAGAATCGTACGCCAGATTTGGTTGACTGTGGGACGTGTTGCTAATATCGATCTTTCAACATGTGTTGTTCTCCATAAATATAAAACCTACCTCATGCATGCTCTCCATAAATATAAAACCTACCTCATGCATGCTCCTCCAAACTAATTTTTGTTGGTGTGCAAAAAAAAAATTTGGTTAACAGCAGTGGAATCACTTCGGGATTTTTCTATCAGCACAGGTGAAATGGAATTGTGTTGTTTTTAAACCTCCAAACACCTATGGCACAATTTCAACATCGCAGTGGAAAATGATCTTCCCTGCATCAGCAGTTATCCAAGCTTTTTTGGTTAGGCCTTATAGGCCCACTTATGCAAATTTCTTTTACCATTTTCGTGCGGACCAACAACTTTCAAAATGGTCAAAAATAGTCATGCGGACCAGCCTCATTTCATTGGCATGTAGGAAAAACGGTCAAACTTCAAGGGGAAAAATTTATTTTTATCAACGAAAGTCCACCGGAGGACCAACCGAGTTTTGGTATACGACCGCAAGGTTTCCACAGAAGATAGGCAGGAGATTTGACGCGATAATTGTTGACCACATGCCGCAATTTCGTGTGAAGTTGGCCCACGGAAAGTTTCCTGGCCGTAACCTTTGACCCCGACCAGCAATAACGATCAAATGTGGGCAACAACGGGCAATAACAGAGGGCACTCAGCTGGAAAGTGTGTTGAAGATCAAATATCTTGGAATCACTATTGCGTGGAACTTGTCGTGGACCCCACATATTGATGGAACGGTCACCAAGGCCATGAAGTTGCTTGGTTACTTGGCCCGGAACCTACGTAACGCTCCCCCATCTGTGAAACTCCACTCCTACAAATCCACTGTTCTTCCTGTTCTAGAATAGGCCTACGGATGCGCTGTTTGGGACCCCGTTTCTTCCTGTGAAATATCCAAGTTAGAGGGTGTTCAAAGAAAAGCTGCTCGTATAATTAAGCGAGCCTTTGGTCGCGACATCAGCGTTTACTGCAATTTTGCGAGAACTTGGATTACCTCCTGCTAAAAGGCCTGATCACAGGTTAACATTTAAAACTTAAGCCCAATTTAATTTTACCAAATTTGCGAAACAATTCAAAAGCCAAAGGCGCCATTCCTTCATTGGGTGAAGAAATTTTTTCCAAAA
>JASGXE010014246.1:0-12144 GCA_030068105.1 Sinentomon sp. SZTP_YWyxl | reverse complement strand
GAACAATGGCATCCTCAAGAAGAAATGGTTGAGCAATGAAGTCTCTTGGAAAAAATGGTTGAACAATGAAGTCCTAATGAAAAAATGGTTGAACAATGAAGTCCTGAAGAAAAAAAATGGTTGAACAATGAAGTCCTGAGAAACAATGGTCGAACAATGACATCCTCAAGAAGAAATGGTTGAGCAATGAAGTCACTTGGAAAAAATGGTTGAACAATGAAGTCCTAATGAAAAATGGTTGAACAATGAAGTCCTGAAGAAAAAATGGTTGAACAATGAAGTCCTGAAGAAACAATGGTCGAACAATGACATCCTCAAGAAGAAATGGTTGAGCAATGAAGTCTCTTGGAAAAAATGGTTGAACAATGAAGTCCTAATGAAAAAATGGTTGAACAATGAAGTCCTTAAGAAAAAATGGTTGAACAATGAAGTCCTGAAGAAACAATGGTCGAACAATGACATCCTCAAGAAGAAATGGTTGAGCAATGAAGTCTCTTGGAAAAAAATGGTTGAACAATGAAGTCCTAATTAAAAAATGGTTGAACAATGAAGTCCTGAAGAAAAAATGGTTGAACGATGAAGTCCTGAAGAAACAATGGTCGAACAATGACATCCTCAAGAAGAAATTGTTGAGCAATGAAGACTCTTGGAAAAAATGGTTGAACAATGAAGTCCTAATTAAAAATGGTTGAACAATGAAGTCCTGAAGAAACAATGGTTGAACAATGAAGTCCTGAAGAAACAATGGTTGAACGATGAAGTCCTGAAAAAAAATGAACAATGAAGTCCTGAAAAAATGGTTGAACAATAAAGTCCTGAAGAAAAAATGGTTGAACAATGAAGTCCTAAAGAAAAAATGGTTGAACAGTGAAGTCCTGCAGAAACAATGGTTGAAGAATGAAGTCCTGAAGAAACAATGGTTGAACAATGAAGACCAGAAGAAAAAATGGTTGAATAATGAAGTCCTGAAGAAAACAAATGGTTGAACAAAGAAGACCTGAAGAAAAAATGACTGAACAATGAAGTCCTGAAGAAAAAATGACTGAACAGTGAAGTCCTGCAGAAACAATGGTTGAACAATGAAGTCCTGAAGAAAAAATGGTTTAACAATGAAGTCCAACATTCGCCTGACGATGGCATGCAGGGTTGCCACAACGCAAATGCCGGATCATCCATTGCCTTCGAAATTTCCTGTAAAAAACTTTAGAATTGTTGCGTCTTTTCTGAAACAATTACTGTCGCCCCCGTGCCCGACATGGGAAATTTTAAAACCCAAAGCAATTCCCCTTGTGCTTGCCAGGGATTTGGTGCATGCCATCGATTGAAAAATGGCCAAAAAAACCCCATCCAAGCCACGGAGCCAACCTGAATGATGAAATTGATATACTGGCTGTGTTGGTTGGTGACCTCCTTGATCTCCCAGTTGACCTTTGTGATCATGGAGACGACCGTGTTGAAATCGACGACCCGACACGCAACGGTCCAGTAGACTGGAATGCGGAGGTCAGAGGAAACATCGGTGGCCTGAAAAGAGGAAACAGGGTCCAAACTTGTCCGTCAGCGTGGCACAAACAAAAACAATCGCAGGATGCGCCGGAAGCAGGTACTCGATGAATTTGGGGCTACAGCTCTGGAAATTCCGGGGCTTATTTTACTGGGTTTGCAAAAATGTTTTGTTGGGTTTGCAAAAATCGGAGTCCCCAAAATGATGCTAGACAAGAGGTGACATGGTTCCCGCAACTTTTTTCAATTTCATTTCCTCGATTTCTGCCGATCCATTTCCCTCACTTTCCTCGACCTTTGCTGATCCATTTTTCTACGGCTGCCAAACCAAAACAAACTGTCGCTGTCAAATGGCAAAAGCCGCCGCTTGCCTTGCGACATCTGGGTCAGAACCCCAGCGAGGTTTCAATGGACTGTGCCTCTGGCAGGGAGTCTGGGGCACTCCAAAGCTGAAGAAATTTTGAAATTTTGTCTCTATTTTGCCAAAAAAATTGTTCCTCTATCATTTTAAAGCTCCCGTGGATTCTTTTGATCCTTGATTTTCCCTGACTTTTAGCATATTTTTGAGCAATTTCCAGACATCCATCCTCCCACTGTGAGAACCCTGGGGTGACTGCTGGATTTGGAAAGAGGTTTTAATTGACCAATGTTAAGCTGTCTCTAAACTGCTGAGACATGTTACTGAATTGCGCCAGGGCCTTGCCCATGCAAATTAACCTTAAATTAAATTAAATTAATTGCTCCCAGCTGCCAGTCTCAATGTACTGCTCGTGGTCCCTGCTCGTGGTCCGTCCAGCTGCCAGTTTTAATGTACTGCTCGTGGTCTGCTTCTATCTTGAATGTCCCACGTAACCCAAAAAGATGCTTGTCCGTGCCAGGACCTATCTCGTCAGCAAGTCATGCCCAACTTGACCATCATTTGGTCTGATGATGCCAGGTATGGTGCACGGGGGGAAGCTGTCACACAGGGTGTCCACCGAAGTCGGTTTAAAAATGTTAAGGCTATTTCTAGGACTTCCAGGCTTACACAAAATGGTTTTCAAAGGAGAGGGAGGTGGAGGATGCGAAGGAAGGAGCAAAATACATTTTCTGACCTCATGCTGACAGGTAGGAAACCTTACGATATTCCACGCAAAATTTTTAGAAAAAGGAAAAAAATTGGACGCAACTTCCAATTTCTACTTTTCAACTAGGCACAGTGCGCAAGAATTCTTTCGTCAGCTCTAAATATTAATGCTTCAGGGCCAACGTTTTCAAAAAAATTCTAAAAAATTCACGGCTAATTCATGGATATAAAGGAATGTTCCTGCAGATCGCTACCTGACCTGGTGGAAGTGTGCGGCCGATCACCGAACGGTGAAAACCCCCGATCACCGAATGGTGAAAACCCCCGATCACCGAATGGTGAAAACCCTCACCACCGTGTTGGTTTGGTTTCAGCCCGTGCGGTGAGTGAATACCCCGTAAACCCGAGATATATCGGAGAACAGCTTCAGTCAGACATCATAGGTTCCTGAAACTAACCTGTGCACAATACTGTCCGACGAAACCGGCCTGTTCGTCGGTGAGAAACGGAGTGATGAACCGAGTGAGTTGTTCAATCTGGTGAAGGCACGTAAACAGCGATTCGACACCGATCAACTTCTCCTTCAGAGCAAACAGGCACGACCGATCGTTGAGGCCTATCTGGTCGGAGAGCAGAAATGCCGGCCTGGGCACCTGCCAAAAAGAAAGAAACCAAAAAACTAAAAGGATAAAAGATATTCCAAAGATTCACGATGGTTAGAATCTAACACTCCCCACGGCCAGCAACATTGCGCAGGGTTAACATTAACCTAGCAGGTATGCCACTAACTTGTAATTACAATTTCTGCACGTGAACTCACGAGCGGTATGTTCACAAAATGAAGACATAAGAAAATCCGCTTCCCATTCGTAAACTCACAAGATGACCACTAACCCCTCTGCAAGCAAGCGATTTACCAGCAGGCTCCTTCCGCATTCATCAACCCACCGCCTGCATCAACACTCCAAAAAGAAGAAAGAAAACCACCCGTCGATCAGTGCTATAGCAGCGCTTGACAAAGGTCCATGTCCGTGGGGCCGAAACGTCGCCAGTTCATCTTGTCAGTTTACGAACGGGAAACGGCTTTTGTTGCGTCTTCATTTTGTGAACTTGTAAATTGCTACGATTCGCCCACGCAGCTGCGGAGCTTGATCAAGCACAAGTTACAAGGAGATCTCTGTCATGGCTGCTCGGAGACTGCGAACACAGATTGGCTGCAGGAGGGGTTTTTCTGCCGTACCGTTTTCTAGGTACACAGCTAGATGTTCATTTACACATTCATTAACATCATGATTCGTTAGATAGCAATATGGATAAGAGAGCTCAACTCCTGTGAAGGACTCATTTTCAACGTACGCAAGTTTGATCATGTCAATGCTAAAAGAACGAATTGGATTTTCTGTCACAGGTAGCTGAGAAAGTTTAGCCACCGTGGCACACTGATTTTTAGAATCAAACATTTCGGAAACTCCTGGTTATCTCTTGCTTCCCACTTCCCTGCCATCCGTTTGCCACCTGAGGTTAGGTAGGACTTGACCTTTTTAAGGGGGGGGGGGACCTAGAGTTTTTCGTGAAAAATGAAAAATTGTCCAATTTTTTCAAACGTGTGGACCAGATGCGCTGAAATTTCTAGTTTCTGATGGTGAAAACCAAATGCAAATATCTTCAATAGAAAAAAAATGGCATACGAAAGACCGGAGGCATGTTTTTACCGCTCGCGGTAAAATCAGCAGTAAAACAAAAATGTTCTCGATCTTCGACGCTGTTTTTCTCAACTTTTTGTTTTTTAAGCATTTTTTGTATTCCGCCCGGTGTTTCTCAGCCATTTTTATGTGATCATGTTCAAATTTGGTGTACTTATGTAAAAAACGATTCTAAAAAGATTGACAAGGCCAGATTTGACAATTTTTGCCTCCATTAAGTTTTATTAACAAGTCGAAGGAAAAAAATGCTAAAAATTCACCGCTTTTTAGCGGAGTGACAGAAAATCACCTGTCACACAATTCTGGGGGCAAAAACAAGAAATCGGTCATTGTCAAAAGTTTTGGCTTGGTTTTTTACCCCTATAACTCGAATTTGGGCGTTCTTACATGTGGGGTTACCGCTGTGCACGGGACGGAACATCGCCTTATTTTTTACCCTAAAATGGCTGCTGTGGCCAAACCAGAAGAGCTAGAGTGTTCAAATTTTGCACAGAAGTTGTCTAGATTGGTTCCAAAGAGTGTGCAAAATTGGAACAAAATCGGTCAAAAAAGAAAAAAAGTTTGCCGAAACTAGGTTCCCCCCCTTAATTCTGCGCACAAAATTTCCTTTTTGACATCCCTTCCGAAGGAGAAAGGGTACCCATTGGACAAAACTATCCCAAAACAAGCAGCATCCCATGAAAAAAGTAGCATCAAGAAACGGATCAGCATTCGCACTGAAGCGGTTTCAGCTAAGCCAGTATCAAACATCTTGCCCTCTGACCAAGCCGCCCCTCTCTGCGAAAAAACCAGAATGCGTGGTTCACGCAAATGATAACAAAAATTTGTCGTCCGGTTGATTGATCAAATTTATCAGAAATTACAGCTTCCAGGAAAATTTGATCGACCATACACTTCTTTTTCTAAAAAGAATTAACATTGTACCGCACAGCACCTCTAAGAAATTTGCCAACCCATCACAGCAGCAGTCAGCAATGCCTTCTTGAGTTCGGTCATTCGTCAACGAGAGTCCCGATACCCCCGAAACGACCCATCTCTAATTGATTTAGAAATCTGAATAGCGTCAAGTTTGTAATTTATTTTCTGTACAGTGGCGGGAAAATTACTCGTGCCATAAGAATATGCCAGTTTTTCGATCTTTCAAAGAAAACTTGGAGAGAATTGTGCTGATTTCAGATTCAAGAAATCGGATTTTGTTGCACGGTTATGCGTCAAATCATTTCTGGAATGCCAATTTTGATTGGATCGAAATTTCCCCGAAAATTCCAGATGGAAAATACACCATATGTGGTACCATTAAATTTCTCGCCGCTGTACACATGCACTCAACAAGCTTCCACGACGTCTTGCACTGTACTTGTACCACAAGGAGCCTGTCCTAACCTTGCTGCTGGTCGGGGCCACACCACCACCTCCACCGAGGTCATTGCACTCAAGGATCAAATTGTCACGAATCCGTCCGAGGTGAAGTCGAAGTCGCATCGGTAGCATTTGCTCACTGACGGAATTGACCTAGGATTGGTGGACAATAGAAAGGTCAGAGTCGTAAGGCGATTGGGTAGAGAGGGCAATTGCACTGGTTAAGAAACGGACACAAGAAAAAAATGTGCGACCCTTCAGTGTTCTGTCGTCATCCAAGACCCGAGTGAATTTAGTCAGCAGGTTTGCGGAAGGTTTGTTTCAGTTTCTGGCCAGGTTTGTGAGCAAGTGAGATGCCACAAGGAGCAAACCTTTTCTTGGGGTGTTCGGTAAGGTTTTCCTTCGGTGCAATCATTCATGATGACTGTTAACATCCTTTGGTGAAGTTGGCAACGAAAAATGCTAGCTCATAATTTCACATTTTTCTTCCTCTCTGAGCTGCTCTTTCTCCACCACGATTCCCAGTCATTTTGAAAAAACATCTTCAAGGGTCATACCAAACTTTTCTCAAAGGGTTTCAAGTGACAAAAAGCAGCGTCCAGCACCCTTGGCCTTGGCCAGAAAAGAGGGGTCTGGGCTGGTACGACAGTTCCAAGGAACGGAGCTCCTGGCAGGATGTTTGGGAGATGCGAATCCCTCTCAATGGCCAAAACCGTTTAACAAAAACAGGATCTTAGAGTTCTGTTTTCTTTGCCAGCAGCTCGGCCAATTTGCAAGGCATCTGTTCTGGAATTGGTTTCCTTGGGATGTTACACAGCACAAAAAATAAGCTAGGCTAACATCACTCCATCTCAATTAAATTTACCATGTCAAATTAGATACGCCTCGTCCGTTCGTAGAGTCCAACTCTACGAACGGACAAGGCGCATCTAATTTGACATGGTAAATTTAATTCAACCCGTTCGTTCATGGTGCGCTTGCTTCAACTATTCCATCTCAAGAACAAGACACGATACACTGCATGTAAACAAGCCCACAAGCAACTCAAATACTCAACACAGTGTAAAAGCATGTGAATATTTAAAAAAAACCAACCCCATCTCCAGAGAAGAACGTATACACTGCGTAAAAGTAATACTCAAACAGTTGCATCATGCATAGAAAGACATCTAGTGAAATCGGTTTCAGCAAGTACATCATCCGGAGGTATTTGCCCCAGATGCGTACGATTGTCAGAGCTGTGTTCGTTATCAGTGGACGGTTCGCTGACGACCTCCTTCTCTTTAGACCATCTTTCCTGTTGAAAAAAAAATGAATTTGCATGACGAGCTCTGGAAAATCATGGAGAATTTTCATTATCGTTTTGGGGTTAGCATCTATCATGGTTCCCACTCAAAATAATAAAAAAAGTCTGATTGGAAAAAACAAGGACATAATTATTATATGGTTGCCACAAAAAATGTGATTTGTTTTTCCCTGGAGATCTGGGCTCATAAGATGGAGGAGGTCTGGGGCAGCACCCCAGCGGAGTTCCAAGGGGCCGAGCCCCTAGCTGGGGCTCTGGGGAATGCAGGCCATTCTGAAATTTTAGAGTTTGTTCATTTGGGTGCAAGCTTGGCGTTCCAAGGCCAAAAATATTGAAAACATAACAAAAAAATATGAGATAGGTGATGAGGAGAGTGATTCATGTCAAATTTGGTGCAATGAAAATGCTTAGCAATAGTATAAATATCTTTATAAATATATAAATATATAAGCCACAATTGGCTACTCTTTTGCCACATTTTGAAGTATTACGTGATTATAAATAAAAGGATTTTATGATGCACATAGGTGGACAGAATTTAACGTGACACATGACATAGGAGTGGCATTCAACAAGGAATTCAATTCTCATGGCATTTCACAACTCAGTGAAATGCACTATCAATTGAATCGCAAATCGAAATAAGTTGTCTGAAATGATGATCACAGGAAGAAATAAGTTGTCTGAAATGATGATCACAGGAAGAGGTAAGAACAGCGCAAGTTGCATTTTTACTCGCCAATGGCTTTCTTCCTTCAAATTAGGCAACGGGTATTTGTTCATTAAAGCCAAGTAAGTGTGGCTAAGCAAACAGGGTTTGCTTTGTTGTATTCTGTTTGTTTTTCCTTTATGTTATTGGATCGCAGTTATTTATTTTGTTATAGGTTAGGTAGGCAAGGTTAGGTTTGGCTTCGTTAGGTTTCTTTTTTTTTTGAGTTTGGCTTTACGTTTTCCAATGCGAAACCTTAGCAATGTACCCTAATCTATAACAAAATAAATAACAACAACACAAATCCCCTTTTACGTCTTGTAGATCCTTTGGAGATAAGGATGACGTCAAAGGGGGACACAATGGCACGGCTAAGAACAGATTTTCTGAAATTGTTTCCGTGCAATTATGCAATTTTGTCCCCCCGTATAAAAGACTTCAGCTAGAATGTTTACACCCTTTTACGATTGCTTCATCAGCATTGCTGGCACTGACAGTCTCGGATTAGGCAGTTTTCAATGTTTGGATAGGGGTACCCTTGGAAAAAGAACAGGGTACCCTCTGGAGCATCTCTGGTTGCAGTGATAAGTGACATAGGTGAATGGCAGTATACCTCATTTCCACTCACACCCTTAGCGCTTTAGCACAGCTGTCAATTTAACAGATGGGTGAACGCTTCCCAGAAATGGAAAAGGAACAGCGTTGTAATTAGAAATTAAAGTTTCACAACACCAATCTAGCCATCGAATTGGCTGCTGATTTTAAGCTGAGTGTGTTTGCTAATAGAGAGTCCGGCTAACGGTGAAGTTTAGTGAAGGTACATTCAACGCCAGAATTTTGGAAGCTTTGATTCATTCGAAAACCCTTTTGACGTTGCCATGGAAACCGTTTTATTTGTTTTGCGACTGACGGATGTGCAATCGTATAGAATAAAATTTCCACATTTTTTCACCGATCGTAGAGAAAAATTAATCAGCTCTTCGTTTCCGTAAATGATAGAAAAATTCCAAATTTGGGCTAAATTTGTTGAAAACTTTTTGAGTTATCGATTTCCAT
The DNA here is from genome assembly GCA_030068105.1 of Sinentomon sp. SZTP_YWyxl. NCBI lineage: Eukaryota > Metazoa > Arthropoda > Protura > Sinentomata > Sinentomidae > Sinentomon > Sinentomon sp. SZTP_YWyxl. Next base: position 3,442 of record JASGXE010014246.1, on the reverse strand, counting down.
CGAAAATCGACAATTTAAAACAGGGCTTGTGTTTTCAGTTTCCGGTTAAAAATAACATTTTGTCTTTGCAGACGACGCATTCGCATTTGCAAAAGACAAAACAAAAAGGACTTAGTTGCCTAAGCAGATGCAAAAAGGAGAAAGGAGCTTATCAAAACAAATCCTTTCATTTTTTATTTCATCAAAAGTAGCTGAAGGGGTGTGGCGCATCATAAACAAACACAAAATGTCAAGCGATAAAAACATGTGTGACAAAACAGCATCGTCAAGTGGTCAAGGGATAAAATCGAAAGCTCAAAAACGTCATGAACTCAATGAACATCAACAAAGAATGGGAGTTATTGACCTCCTCGGCTCCTCTGATTTCTGTGACGTACCAACGGCCTTCTCAATTAAAGGTCATGTTGGCGGAAGGCTGTTCCAGTCATGAATTGTTTGGGGGAAGAACGAGTTGTGCAGAACATTTTGCTTGCTGACTGAGGTACGGTCAAAGCCATGCCGGTGCCTATCCGCCTCTGGGTTGTTTTGAGCCTGTAGTGTATAGTGGCTGTGGAATTGATGTACCACCTCATACATGTAAAAAATTGCACCCGTTCTTGTTTTGGCAAGAACTATGCTGCAAATTGAACATCCTCTTTTGAAACTGAGGTCAAAATCCTACACCTCTAGAACGCTTTGATGAAATCTGGCACTTTAATTTCTACCGCCTGCATACGAGTAAAAAGAAAGAAAAAGTTTCGGAGGCAACAGTTAATGGGAAAAACGCATGTATCCGCCGCCACTACTGTAATCAGAAAGTTCACAGTGAACTTTCTTAACTTTTTGCAAGGAGGACGTTTCGTGTCTCAAACACACTACTTGGAACATTTTAAGTGTTAATCATTCTGACCTAGTTTTCCTCATAATTCGTCCACTGCAATCTTCATCATCTCCAGTGTTTTCATCGACAAAATCCTTCTTCAGTTCATCAGGGACATCTTCATCGGACGCATTCAGATCTGCATCATGATCGACCTGGATGAAGGAAAATCAGAAACAAAAATTTTGACACAGCAGTGGACACAAATTCCCTCAATATGATGCCATGCATAGCTTACAAATTCTTTCTTAATTTGTCAGAGTGGACTGCATCAGTCCAGGTTTCCCAGGTGAATTATTTTCAAGGAATTTTCAAAGCAAACTTGAGCGACAGAAAGTGGCACCCATGGCTAGTGGCAGAAGGCCACTAAGGTACTTCCAACAGGGCCACAAGGTACTTTCAACAGCGTTCCAAGGGACTGAGCATCTGGCACAGGGTTTGGGAGACTGAGTCCCTCAAAGGGCGGAGCTACCAAACAAGAAAAAGTCCTTCGAATGCTGGTGGATGACAATTTTCAAGTTTTTTTTTTTACCAAAAAAGTAAAATTCAAAGTTATTTTGATGTCGATTTTGGTATTTTGAGAGTTTTTCAAGGCAAGGTTCACAAAGCAAGCCACGCTAGACACTCGACGAAGGAGGGGAAATGCACCTGCTTGCCGTACAGTCAAGGACAACAAATTGTTCAAATGAGATCAGTAAGTGCAGCCTGCCAACAACTCTTACATTTATGCGTAACTGTGCCAATGTCCCCTGGAAAACTTCAAGAAGCCTATCTTTTCCATGAGTGTAAACTCAGGAATAGGTTGGCACACTTTTGTCTGGGCTAAAATTGGGCCAGTGTGCACCAGTGGGCAGTTACGGCTACCACTTCTGGTTCTGGTCAACGTGCCACGGAAATTAAAAAACCTGAACACTCGTACGTAATTGACAAGATATTTGTGCAAAATGTGCACCTTTCTTCCAACAAAGAGCCAATTGTCAATAATCTTGGTGATGCAATTGGAAATTCGTGTGTTTCCCCATTTACGTCCGGTGTTGCCTCCATTATTACAATAGCTACAAAAAATTTACATCGCAACAAAGGTGAAAATGACAGAACCTTCAATTTCTGCCGAGTTTTCGGCAATGGAATTCAGTCCGCAATCCGCATTTGGAAAACAATGCAAGAAAAAGCACAAAGGAAAAGTGAAATGGTCATAGATAATTAACCTTTATCTCGTCTATGATGCCATATGGCATCACGAAAACAAAGCCGAATCTCGTCTCGCCATTATGTTAAAAAAGGTCTTTTTTTTTGGAATGACACCCCACTTTGACATCTTGTCGAAAATGCCACCAAATTGTATTGCTGAGTGTCAACTGTAACCCTGTCAAATTGACATGCGAACAGCAGGCTTATCTGGGGTGAATTTTGGTGTTTTTTGCTCGCCTGCTGCTCCGAAATGGTTGGTTCTGTCTATGATGCCATTTGGCATCATAAAGGATCGATATTTGGGCGGGAAAAAAGTGTCCTAGGCCAAATTTAGCCTGGGGGGTATGTCACTCCAAGCCCTGCCGGGCGGCTGGAGATATCGAAAAAATGGCACTTTAGCAATCCCTACCCGAGATACAGGGACCATGCCAAAATGGCGGGAAAAGTTCAAAGTCAAAAACAGAGGGCATGCCGACGTCGGAAACAATAATAATATCAATCCATAAATGTGCGTTTATCTCGAAAACGTTTTTCAATCCTTTGACGGCGCCGACAGACCACATCTGATGACATTTTCAATCGGATTTCTGGGAAGTTGTTGGTGGAAGTGTGAAGATGGATCGTCGGCAATTCACGCCTTGATTGACAGGTCGGCTTCTCTTTGACACGCCGACAAAGGAGACCGCCTCTCATAATTTTTTACGATTTCGGTTGTACAACTCCGATTCTCAGAATGAAGACTTTGTACAGGTCTTTGCAATAAACGTGTCATCGGAAGTAAACATGCCTTCAAAGGAGTTGCTCCAAACCTTCAAAAATTGAATATGAGGCTGCAGAAGCAGACAGACTTGAAAAGTTGTGATGCCATATGGCATCATAGACGAGATAAGGTTACAAAATCCGGAGACGACTTAAACGTTAGTGTTATGCTACCAAAATGCGGTTCCACTGAACTCACGTGGTTTCCTCACAATCATGGACATAGCTTTCAAAGGAGCCCTTATGTTGTTTCGACCATTCAGAGCCGGAAAGAATACCAGAATTCCACTGCAAACATGAAATTTTAAGCCATGAAAAATTAATACCAAAGGACTCTTAAGTCGATGGACATACATAATTTTGACCATTGAAAGATCCATAGCTGCCGCCATCCTTGGGTACAATGTCCACCGACGGCGGCAATCCATTTCCACCCGATTCCACCTCATCACAGTTCATGATGCTGAACGGATTGTCCAAGAAGTTGAACATGGAAGTGAAGCTATCCATTCCGGGGAACTCACTACGAGCAGGTTCCTCTTCACTATGCAACGGCTCACCAACGTTGGAACTTTTGTATTCAGCCGGCAATGACCTTAGGAACATGAATTCCTGGGGGGGGGGGGGAATGAG